>JANSVA010000007.1:2397062-2445389 GCA_025504915.1 Erythroxylum reticulatum
CCACACATATTGACACTCCCACACTTATACTTTTACACACCTACAAGCCTCAACAATCAATAAATGCTCCACTAGCTTTATGACTTGGGTAGGTTATTTAATAAAGATCAAAGGGGTGGGTTAACAAAGGAAAATTCATAACGATGGGTAGGCTATTTGGCTAATGTAGCTTGGACAAACAAAGAATGCCTAATCATTTTCATATTAATGCATGTGGTAAAAATGTGTTCTTCAATAAAAAATCAAGGCAAAGTTACAATGTTCATGTTATGAAGATCATACCTAAGTAAAAGACAATGAGACTAATATATATGTGTCAAACTAATAAGGATCAAAACCTTACTATCTTATGTCTACCAGTAGTCACTACTCTTCTAAAGATAATGAATATCGACCAATCACAAGAGCAAAAGTACATGGTAAAGTTGCCATGAAATTTCCTTGTCAATTTATTCTCTAATCATGACTATATAGTCCTAGGAGAAATAAAAAAGAGAAAATGTTTGTCTGTTTGTTTTATTCTCTCTCTCATTTTGATTAAAAACTTAAAACAAGTAAAAACAAACAACTAAAAACACAGGTGCATATAAGAACTAAATGTGTAAATGTAAAGGAAAAGGAGTTTACTTCCCTTGGGTTGCCTCCCAAAATGCATCTTTGTTTAGTGTCGTTGGTTGGACTCCACACTTTCCTCATGTGACGAAATTGTGATCTTCAGGTGTCACATGTGTTTCCTCCACCTGAGGTTCTTTAGGATAGGGCTTAGGTTGACGATCATTCACCTTTAGTGTCTTCCCTATCTTCAAACTTCCAATCTCTATTGAGTCCATACACTTTGGAAAGACCTCAAATGTCTCTTCACTTTTTTCTTCTTTGTTAAACTTCTTTAACCTACTAGGTAAAGGTAAAGAGTTAGTCTTAAAAAAACTATGGACTTAGTACTCACCTTCAAGCTAAAAGATATATCATTTTCTACTTCGAGCTCCTCCTCCACTTGTTTGATAGAAGCAATTCCTTGAGTGATTTTCTCAAGATTCTCAAGATCCTTTTCATTTTGTAAGTTCTCTACACTAACGTCCACTAGGTATACCTCGAGTTGATATGGCTACTCCTCTTTGCTCTATAATATTAGGTAGTTAATAGCTTTTGCCAACTGTCCCACCTAGATTGCCAAGTTCTAGAATCTAAACATTGTATCTTGATGGAATTGTATCATAACCTCCTAGAACTATTGTAATTACAAAGCATTAGAAACATCAAAATTAAATGATTCTCTAGAAATGTACCTGAGTTTTGCTGCTACTCCAAATCTTGGAAGCTAGACCAAAATTGTCTTTCCTCCTACTGAAATTGTAAAATGTTATTTGCAACAACATTAACTAGTTCAAATGGAGATGGAATTGAGTCATAATAGGAAACTTTTAGTCTATACGGAAATTATCGTACTTCCTACAATCTATCATAGAAGTAATTTTGTTGATTATCCTATTCATAACTAAAGTTTGTATGATCAATCCAAATTATGGGAACATGAGTTATAAAAAATTACTTCTGTTAATGATTTTTTTAATCACAAGCACTAAGCAAAAAGTGAAAAGATTAAGAAATAACTGAAAAGAACTAATTACAAACTAATATATACAAAATACAAATTAAAATCAATAATAAAAACTAAAACACCACACTCCTTGGCAATGACACCAAAATTGACCTTAGCGCATCGTAATTCTATGTAAAATAAACTAGACCTACAATTATAGCAGTGGTGAGTTTAAGTCAATCCTATAGAGAGTGTGTATAAAGCTTTTGAAATGACAATAATCAGTGTTTACGTTTGGGGGGGGGGGGGGTTGATTGGTTTAATAACAAAATAAAATAAAACTAAACTAATGAAAAAAAATTAAAGAAAACATACAAAAATGATGAACATGATGAATTCGTTAGGGGCCTGGTTCTTTGGTTCAATCTCAGCCTATACCTAATTAGACATATTTCATTGATTTTTTGTTCTCAATCCTCTCTTAGCAACTATTAATCATAGGTTAATGATAAGCTCTATTAACTTGAGTTTTCCCTTAGGTATTGTTTAATTAAGAGGCGCTCGTTAATTAAACCTAACTACCAAATGATCTAGGATACGATCTCTAGATTCAATTGGCAATCATATTATTAATTAGGAAAACTGATTAATCAAGGCAACAACCACATGCACTCGGGTCATTTAACCTAGGTTAAGTTATCCCTACTAAGAACCATTAGTTGCTACAAATGAATCTTAAATATATCAATTAAAGATTATATTAAAATTCTAGCTATAGGTTCATACACAAACAATCGAACGATAATGAGAATACGGTTTTCCATACATGAATTCCCAAATCGATTAAAAAAAGTATAAATTAAACAATTTCTAAAGAAAGTAAGAATAACAACACAATGAAAAATATGCTTAACTGAGTTTGTCGACATCAATGTCACCTCTGAACAGGCGTTGAGAAGCTAGCTCTCTATGGGTCTCCAAGGGATTTGAGCTTTTCCCCTTCTTCTCTTCAAAATCGAACCTTCCACCCCTTTGGACATTTCCCCAAATGAAACATGCCTCTGTCGTCACAAAACATCATTTTTATACCAAAAAGTAGGGTTTTTCGTAAGCTAATAGTGTCTCATAGTCGTGAGTGGTGTCTCCAGGCTGTGAGACACCTTGCTTGGGCATGACATGGGCTGTCAAATTCATGCAACTAGTGTCACACACCTCTCACAACCATGACAAATTTGTCATGGTTGTGAGATGCATCTTATGGCTATGACTTGTGCTAATCTTCATTCCTTTTGGTATTTTCTTGTCTCCTCTTTCTTTAATCCTTCTTATTTTTACTCCATGAAGACAAGTGAGTGTGAATCTTTAAAAAATAGTCAAACATAGTGCTTTCGATTTACTTTAGCTTTTTCACTTCTGAATTGTACCTAAAATCAAATATGAAATAAAGTGAATGTCTTAAGCATTTCATATCATTAAACACAAATTGTTATGGAATAAATGCATAATCAATTAAGCACATATTAGATCTATTTATGGGCATATGCTAAAAAATTTATAGGTGGTTGAATGTCTATCGTAATATGATCCGTAACTCATAACTCTATACCATGTAATTAAATTAGGACTTTTGTTTTTAAGTTGAGGGGGTACTTTCCAAAAAAATTTAAGATATCAATGGAAATTATGTTTAATCAACAAATTTACTGCATATCAAATATACTTTAAAAATTATTATTGAAATTGAGACTAAAAAGACTAGCTTATGCCTAAAAAGAAGGCAACCTCAAAAAATGATGGCTACATAATTCCAAATGAGAAATTCACTTTCACTAATATCCCGCTCTTCATTTTCTCCACTTTGTGGATGTATTTACTCTTTATGACCACACTAAAAAATCAAATAAAATACCAAATATGTAAATACATTATAAAATTGTAAATCTTGTTGCTAAAAATGTAGTATGTAAAGTGTAATATGACATTACTAGGCATTATCCAAAATTTTACATAAGACTAATAGTCCCAAAACAATAATAATATTGATTATTACAAAACTACAGGAGTTGATACACCAACTTAGGGAATGATTACTTATCACAACTTAATGAAACTTATAGGGTAGGAATATAATGGAAACACAATCATACAAATTAAAGGTTTTAGTTTTCCTTAAGTCCTCTTGATATCACCAAGTTAGAACCTTTAATCATAGTTAGTTTTCTTTTCCATGTAACATTCCTTTGGATCACTAAGTTGGCATTTGAGCTCTTGTTGTAAAATACCCTTAGCTTTCTTTGTTTGTCTTTTTTTTTTTTATAGAAACTGTATACTAACAAGTAAGGGAAATCTGAACAAGAGTAACATCATCCTTCTTTAGCTATCTTAGGTTGGAAGCCCAAAGAACAATTTGATCCCATTTAGTAGCTTGGAATGAGATACCACACCTGTCTAAGATATCTTTCAATATCAAGATAAAAAGTAACAAAAAGTGGCTAATAGACTTAGGAGTGAATACATATAATCTGCAATTAAGGTTCACTAATAATTAAAAAAGAGTCCTTAAGTGATTCATGGTTAACACTCTTCCTCTCACTACCATCTAAAGCACAAAGGAAGACCTAGGTGCTAGATACTTATCATATACAAGTTTGACATGTGGAACATTAAGGCTAGATCTTTTAAATAGATCTAAACCTGATTTCTTAGTGAACTAGCCTAAAGAATTTCTTAACCAATTGACCTTGTCCTCCTTATTGGTGTTTGGAAAATAAGATGGAAAGTAGTTTTTTAGTATTCCATAACGTCTTCTATTACGTGACTAATTATCACCATTAATTAAAGCACTTACCCTAGCATTAACAAAATAGAAAGATCTCAAGCTAGAAACCATAGGAAGCATATAAATAGGTCCCTAAGCACCCTAATTATCACTCTACAATCATGCTTTGTTGCAATTCCCAATTCTCATCTAGATTGATGATTGAAGAGATTTCCTTTGCTTCATTATTTGCAGCATGCTCTAAGATGAGTCATGTATAAGATTATACCTTAATTACTTTGTTTTACTTACAAATAGACTCGCTATCAACCTTTTTCTATTAGCTAGTTACTTCATTAGATAATGTGTTCCCTTTGAATGGAACTTAACTATTTTAAAAGTTGTTTCCTTATCTAATAAGGCTTGATTCACATATAATAATTTTGAACCCCTAATAGGGTAAGGAATATGAATTACGATAATAAATTCATATGATACCTCAAAAGGCGATGATTAAATTCCTAAATGGTGTGTAGTATCATACCAACATTTAACAAAAGGTAACCATTTCAACCACTATTTAAGGAGTTCTCTCACTATTTCAATGCAAACAAGTTTTTAATATTAAATTGAAAACTTTAGTCTGACCATAATTTTTTGTATGATAGATAGATGAAAGGTATAAGATGACTCTTCTAATCATGAAGAAGTACTTTTAAAATGAGATAGCAAATATAGGATCCATATTATTTGTAACTGAAATTAGCATTCCATAAAGTTTAAATACTTGAGTTAAAAATGTTTAGGCAACATTTTAAGTTAAACAGGGATAGTGAGCATACTTGCTTAGTCAAATCATAACCATTATGATTAATAAAATCTCTCAAAATAGGCTATCACTTTATAAAAAATAAAATATTCTTAATCCTAGATTATAAGAGGTTGTAATAATTTAGGAGATGTTATAGATTCATATTTGTTTCTTTGACAAACTACACTTTTAGCAGAGTTTTTAAGATCACTATAAATTAAATGATAAACTTTATCTTAGTTAACGTCCTGGCATACCCAAAATGGCCCCTAGCTTCAGTAACATAGAAATATAACGGAGACTTGGACTTTAAGAGTGAATTCATTGCCCACCACCAAAAAATCTTTCCACTTGAACAACTCATAATTCCAATAATAACCAAGTACTATCATTCCTCCCTTCTTAAGCTTTGCTATTACCTATGGAGCTTTTAAGTAACACTCTAATTATCTATGATTTCCTTTAATAAGGAGCAATCAAGGTTGAACCATATTATTATGAATTAACCCTTTGGAGGAGTTTAGAAAGAGCATCTATAATAACATCTTTAGATCCTCTTTTACATTAAACTTAAAATCAAAACCTAATAGCTTAGTAATTTGGTGTTGATCTTCTATTTAATTAAATACTTCATATTCTAATGACCATTTTATATAATGAATAGTTCTTATCAAGTAATGGGACCATTTTTTGATTACTAATACAAGAGAAAAAATATTGTTTTTACTTATAGATAAAATAATAGAATTATTTATATAAGATGTTGATCTTATATTAATAAAGGCCTTATACCATGATCCTATATTAATAAAGGCCTTATACCCCCTCCACTTGCATTAGCTTCAACCACAAACAGTTTATTGAAATATAGCAATTCCAAAACATATGTTAAAAATAAGATCCTCCTTTAAAACATTAAAAACAAATCTTGAACTCTATATAAACACATCTTTCTTTAATCAAGTTGTCAAAGGATTAATAATTTAATGAAAACTTTTAATGAACTTATGGTAGTAACCAAAATATATAATTATTTCAATTTTGATGGTATTAGGTAGTACTTAATAGCATTTTTTTTAACTATTAGTAGGTACTCGAGTAATAGAAATGAAAACCTAAATAGTCAATCTGGTGAGCTCCAAATTTTTATTTTATTAATTTAAAAATAAATAATTCCTTCCTATAACTTGTAAGGCTATAATAAGATGATGTAAATGTTCTTTCAAGCTAAAATTTCATATCGATATGGCATCAAAATAAGAAAATTTCATTGAGTAGAGTTAGTTATTATATTTTTTAGTCTAATGAACATAAACAAATTATAATGGCCTTTATGTTTCCTCATTTTAGTTTTACAGATATCACTCCTATGTTTACGTATTTAGTAATATCCATATCTAAGATTCAAATTTGAAAACCATTCATTATATATAACTCATCAAACAATTCTTCAACTAATGGAATATGAAACATATCTTTGAATGATTGCTTATTAAGGGCTAGATAGTGGACATACGTAGTGCTTCATAACACTACTCAAAATAACTATAGCAGTGATGAGTCTAGGTCGATTCTAGAGAGAGTGTTCAATTAGCTTTTTTGTCAAAAGAATTGGTGTTTAGGTTTTTTTTTTTTTTGGGGGGGGGGGTATTGGGTTGGTTTAAAATAAGAAAATAAAGAAAACTAGACTAATGAATACAACTTAAAGAAAACATTCAAAATTGAGAAAAGTGATGAATAAGTTAAGGATCTAGTTATCGGTTCAATCTTAGGCTATGATATGTGCTTAAATGTTGATTCATTTGGTTTACTAAACTTAATGATTAATGCCTTGGAAATGCTAAGATACTCACTTTAGCTCATATTTGATTTTAGGTACATTTCGAAAGTGAAGGAGCTAAAGTGACCTAAAAGCATATTCATTGAAGCCATCTTCTCAAAGTCCACACTCTATTGCTTCATGGAGCAAGAAGAAAAAGAGGATTGAAAGAAGAAGAGACAATATAGAATGTGAAGTAAAGGATAAAGGAAGAAAAGTCTCACGTCCACACTCACACCCATGCAACACCTCTAACAACCGTGAGAAGGTTCATCACAATCGTGACAAGTGTGTCACGGGTGCACTAGTCACACCCTGACACATACACTCATGGTTGTGGCAAAGCATGTCACATCCGTGAGTCCATTCTCACCGGCATGAGAAGGAAAAACTATCCTATTTAACCCTAGTTTTTAACTATAAAAGGGTAATGTTTTGATCGAAAAAAGAACACATTTAAGAAAAAAACACCTTCGTTCTTTGTCATTTTCTCTCATTTTGCAACACCAACAAAGGATTCATGGCTGATTCTTGGAGGCTGATGGAGAAGACAGAGGGCTAACCTTTCTGATGCCAGTTCGGAGGTGCAATCAATGTCGATGAGAACATTAAGCATAGTATTATTGTGTATCATTTTCTTTCCCTCTTTTCGTATTGTTTAAGTTATCTGGAGATTAATGATTGGGTATAATGTAAAAATTCTTTTGATACTCTATTGAATCATTTTTCATGAAAACCCATTGCTAGAACTTGAATGTGATATGTAATTGTCATGTTAAAGGTCGTACGTGGCAACTAACAGTGTTGAATTATTAGGGATAACTTAGTATAGGTTAAATGATCCGAGCTTATGTGATTATTACTTAGATTAGTCCATTTTTCTCACTTATCATATAGTTGTTCAGAAAAACTTAGAGAACTTATTCTAGGCTTCTCGATAGTTATGGTTAATTAGAGAGCTTGTTTTGATTAACTATGACCTAAGGAAAAATTGGAATTAACAAAGTTTGTTGTTAATTCCTAAGCAATAGTTCAGAAAGAGGCATGAGGATGATAATGCAGTGATATATGTTTAAAATGTCTGTAGGCCAAGATTAAACTAAAAAACTAAGTTTTACACACATTTATCACTCGTCATTTTTAACTATTTTTGATAAATTGCTTGAACTAGTTTAATTTTTTTTATCTCAATTGAATATACCAAAACCCTCTATTTTATTTCTTTTACATCAATTATTTTCATTGCAGAAATTAACTGAACATTTCCTATAAATACGATACCTACTTACCACAAATACAAATTTTAGTATGCAGAGTGCACTTAACACGAGTTGTCAAATTTTGATGCCATTACCAGGGAGTGTGCTGATTTAATTTTTGTTTTTTTTAGTTGGTGTTTTTTATATATTTATTTATAATTATTTCTTTTTATTATTTGTTAATTTTTAAACTTTTTTTAGTGTTGGTGTATGGTAATGACCAGATCTCATCATAGAGAACTTGAACAACTTGATCCGAAGATCGAGAGGACACCGTCGAGTTTGCAAAGGGAAGCACGAACCACTTTGGTAGGAGATTTAGAATCTGAGTCCAAAGAAATGATGGCAAATCTATAAACATTGAGGGAGTTGGCTGCATCAGACCAAGTTTCAAGACCATTATGCATTACATTTCTAAATTTTGTTGAACATGTTATTTTTGAGTTAAAGTATGGATTAATAAATTTATTACCTAATTTTTATTGTCTTGTAGGTGAGGATGCATACAAGTATCTTAAGGAGCTCGATGTGGTTTGTCTGAGCATGAAGGCCCTTGGGGTAACAGATAGGCAGATCATGTTAAGGGCCTTTATGTTCTCACTCAAAGATGTAGCGAAGGATTGGTTGTTTGATTTATTAGCTAAGAGTGTGAATACTTGGCTAGAGATGAAGAGACTATTTTTGGAGAAAAATTTTCCAGCATCAAAGACAACAAGTATTTAGAAGGAGTTATATGGCATCAAGTAGCATAATGGAAAGTCTCTTTATGAGTACTGGGAACATTTTAAGAAGTTAAGTGCCAGTTGTCTGCATCACAATATACTATAGTAACTTCTCATCCAATATTTATATAAAGAATTACTACTGTTGGAGAGGAGTTTGGTTGATGTGACAAGTAATGGGGCACTTTGTAAGAAGACTCCCATTAAAGCCAAGATTTTGCTTAAGCGGATGAATGCTAACACACAACAATTCAACACTCACAACGATGTTTAATAAGTAAATTAGGTAAGTACTTCATCTATAGAACATCATTTAGATGTACTAATATCTTTTGTGAGACAAATTGCAATTGGACAGGCATAAGTGAAAGCATGCAGAATACGCTTAAACACAAACCATCCAAATGATGAGTGCTTGACACTATAAGAGGGAAGTATGGATTTTGTGAATGTTGTAAGAGGGAACTTTTCGAATCAATGCAACCCGTACTCATTGATGTATAACCCAGGTTGGAGGATCATCCTAACTTGAGTTACGGATGAAACAAACAACATAATTACTTCTAAAATCAATCACAATGAGCACAAGGATTTCAACCAAGGCTATAAGGAGCATAGGGAGACTCTTCTTCCAGTTTAAGTAATTCTTGAGATAAATTAATCAAAACTCTTACTACTAACAATCTTTAATTTCAATAAAGCCTACAACATCAACTTCAACAGGGCATACAACAGATTCAACAAGAGATAAAAGCAAGCTTATAGAATTTGGAAAACCAAATGGGTTAGATGGCAGTGAGGCTCAATCGTCTCGAATCACAAAATGGAGGAAAGTTTCCATCCTAACCTAAGGTGAACTTGAAGAACGTCAACGCTATAACCCTAAGGAGTGGAAAGGAGATTGAGGGTCCTAAGAGAACTCCACCAAAGATTGGTACCGTGTAAGAGATTGAGAAGGAATTGAGAAAGGAAGAAAATCTATTATCGAGTACAAAGGTAAGTTTTGAAAGCCCTAATATCATTAAAACTAACTCTCCACCTTTTCCAAGCAGATTGACAAGACCTAACAAGGAGGAGTAGGATAAAGAGATATTGGAGACTTTTTGAAAAGTGGAAGTGAACATACCTTTACTCGATGCAATCAAGCAAATACTAAGGTGCATCAAATTGCTCAAGGAATTATATATATATAAGAGGAAACTGAGGGGGTGATGAAAAAGTGATGATGAGTGAGAATGTGTCTGTGCTTTTTAGAAAGAAGATGCCTTTAAAATTTCGGGATCTAGGTATGTTTACCATTCCTAAAAAAATTGGTAATACTGTGATCAATAGAGCTATGTTGGATTTGATAACTTTAATTAATGTGATGCCTCATTTAATTTATACTTCTTTAAATTTGTGCCTTTTGAAAGAAAAAAGTTTTATAATATAATTGGCTGACCGCACTAATGGTTACACTGATGGTGTGGTTGAGGATGTTTTGGTGCAAGTAAATAAGATAGTGTTTCCTACAAGTTTTATGATATTGATATGAAAGATGATACTTTATACAATTTGATACCTATCTTATTGGGGAGACAGTTTCTTAATACGACTCAAACTACGATAGATGTTCTTAAGGGCTCCCTTAAGTTGGAATTTAATGCGGAAGTGATTCATTTCAATATATTTGATGCCATGAAGCATCCTCCAGATGATCACAGTGTTTTCTTTGTTGATGTGAATGATCTTTTGGTATAGGAAATATTTAAATTAAGTTGCAAGGATCATTTAGAAAAATTTTTGATTGAGAAAATGGAAGCAAAAACTTATAATGATGTTGAAATGGGATAAGAGTTGATGGAAGTGGCAGTTACTTTGGAATCACTGGAAAATTATCTAAAAATGTATGATTTGGCTTTTGTGATATTATCTGAATCTCACCAGAAGTTGTTACCTTTTGATGTACAGGTGCCAGAATTGGAACCGAAGTGACTCCCCACCCACCTTAAGTATGCCTATTTGGGAGATAAGTAGACTCTCCTAGCCATCATTTCGGCAGAGTTGACTTCAAATTAAGAGGACATACTAGTTCGAATGTTGAGAGAGCATAAAAAAGCCATTGGGTGGACGATTTCATATATCTAAAAAGTAAGCCCATCAATATGCATGCATTGTAATTTTTTGGAGGAGGATGTAAAATCCATAAGGCAAGCTCAGTATAGGCTGAATCCTCCAATGATGGAACTCGTGAGGAAGGAAGTGCCAAAGCTTCTCAATGCTGAGGTTATTTACCCAATCTCTAATAGTAAGTAGGTAAGTCCTATCCAGGTGGCTCCAAAGAAGTCTGGAATCACTGTTGTGAGTAATAAAGAAGGCGAGTTGGATCCCACTCGAGTGTAAACCGGGTGGCGAGTGTGTATTGACCATAGGAAGTTGAATTCTGCAACTCGTAAAAACAAGATTCCCTTTCCCTTTATTGATCAGATGCTTGAGAGATTGGCTAATTATGATTATTACTAATTTTTAGATGGCTTTTCAAGTTATCTTCATATCCTAATCAATTTGGAAGATTAGGAAACGACTACCATCACATGCCCACTCAGTACATTCGGTTACCGAAAGATGTCATTTATATTATGCAACGCACCTGCCACGTTTCAAAGATGTATGGTAAGCATTTTTTTAGTATATTGAGAAAACCATAAAGGTGTTCATGGATGAATTTAGTGTATATGGTTCTTTTTTTTATGAATGCCTTGAGAATCTTGCTATTATATTAGAATGATGCATAGAAACTAACTTTGTGCTGAATTGGGAGAAATGTCATTTTATGGTGGATTAAGGTATAGTTTTAGGGCATGTTATATCTGTTAGGGGTATTGAGGTAGAAAAATCTAAAGTTGATATTATTTTTTCTTTATGCTACCCCTCTATTGTGTGGGAAATGCATTCTTTTCTTGGGCATATAAGTTTTTATGGAATGTTCATTAAGGACTTCTCGAAGATAATCGCACCATTATACAAGCTCTTACAATAAGATATCTCCTTTAAGTTCAATGAGAAGTGTAAGGAAGCATTCAACAAACTTAAGGAGATTCTAATATTTGCACCACTGATTCAACCGCTAAATTGGAACCTCCCATTTGAGATCATATATGATGCAAAAGATTATACAATAGGGGTAGTTTTAGGACAAAGAGTGGGAAAAGCTTGACCTGCCATCTACTATGCTTCCAAGACTTTAAACCTAGCTCAATTGAATTATTCAACTACTGAAAAAGAATTATTATCTGTGGTTTTTACTTTAAAAAAATTTCAATCATATTTTCTTGGTGCTAAAGTAATTGTTTATTCTGACCTTGTAACTTTATGATACTTGCTTACAAAGGAGGAAGCAAAATCAAGGCTGATCAGATGGATTCTCCTCCTTTAGGAATTTGACTTGGAGATTAGAGATAAAAAGGGGGTAGAAAATGGTGGCTGACCATCTCATCCATTTGATCAAAGAAGAAGATGACATCCTTGTGCAAGAGACATTTTCGAATGAACAATTATTTTCTTCCGATGTGACACCACCATGGTATACAGACATTGTAAATTTTTTAGTTACTAACAAAATACTTGTTGGTTTGTCAACAGCTTAGAGGGATAAGCTGCAAAGTAAAGCAAAGTATTACATTTGGGATGAACCGTATCTTTGGAGGCACTATGTAGATCAAGTCATTAGTAAGTGTGTACTTGAAATTGAAACACCCATTGATCTTAACATTTTGTCATTTGTATGCGTGTGGAGGAAATTTTGAAGTAAAAAGGATGATTCATAAAGTGATAGAGAGTAGTTTCTAGTGGCCTTCAATGTTCAAAGATGCATATACCATTTGCAAATTGTGTGACAAAAGCCAGCAGTCAAGTAACTTGTCCCATAAGGATCAACTGCCACAAACTCCTATACTTTTTTGTGAAATTTTGACATTTGGGGTATTGGACCTTTCCCTTCATATTTTGGCTTTACTTATATATTAATTACAATTAATCACGTTTCTAAATGGGTGGAAGCCAAAGCTACCAAAACTAATGATGCAAAGGTTGTTGCAGATTTTGTTAAGGCTAACATTCTTTCCAGGTTCGAGATACCAAAAACAATCATTAGCAGTAAAGGAACCCACTTTTGCAACAAGTTGATGGAGACAATGTTTAGAAAATATCACATCACACACTAGGTTTCCACTACTTACCACCCCCAAAAAAATGGGTAAGCTGAAGTCTTGAATCAAGAAATCTAGTTGATCCTAGAGAAAACCATGCAGCCCAATAGGAAGGATTGGAGTGTAAGATTAGATGACACACTATAGGCCTACAAGACGGCTTACAAAACTCTAATTGGGATGTCTCCGTATAGACTAATGTTTGGGAAGTCATGCCATATTCTAATGGAACTACAACATAAGCCATATTGGGCTATAAAAAGATGCAATATGAATTTGGATAATGCAGGTGTGCATAGGAAGTTGCAGCTGCAAGAGTTGGAGAAGATGAGGAATGACTCCTACCACAATGCAATGATATATAAGAAGATGAAGACTTTTCATGATAAGATGGTTTCAAGAAAAAGCTTCATTGTGGGTCAAAACGTGCTTTTATATCACTCCAGACTCAAATTATTCCTAGTTAAGTTGTGTTCCCGTTGGGTTGGTTCATTTATTGTTACTCATATCTTTCCTTTCAGTGTAGCAGAGATTCAGAGTTTGAAAATTGACAAGACATTCAGAGTGAATGACCATCATTTGAAGCTGTATTATGAAGGCTTCTAAATGGAGGAATTGGAAGTGTTAATGCTAAAAGACATGATTGATGTCACTTGACGAAAGCAACAGGGATTCGAATCAAAGATAATAAACAAAGGTGCTACTTGGGAGGCAACTCAAGGGAAGTTAATTTTTGTTTATTTACATTTTGCATTTGCTATTTTGTGAAATGCTCCATTTCTTGCATTTGATTTTACATTGGGGACATTATAAGTTTTAAGTGTGGGGGTAGGGATTTGAGTTTTTATGCATGTTTTGAGCTTAATTATAGCTTTTCTGGCTTCTTAGGCAATTTTTAAAATAAAAAACAAAAACAAAAACAAAAACAAAATTTTCTTGTTTCCCATTGCTGTTAAGATTATATAGGTATAATTAGAGTGTGAATTAGTTAGAAAAGTCCATGGCAACTTTAGCATGTACTTTTGCTCTTATGATTGGATAATGTGCAATATCCTCAAAAGAGTGGTGACTATTGGTAGACAAAAACCAGTGAGATTTTAAACTGTATTAGACTGACACATTCATATTAGTCTCAATGTCTTCTATTATGTGTGACCTTGATGACATGTATTTCCTGACTGTGATTTGCTTTTCTATACAAGATCACATTTTTATCATATGCATTTTCATAAAAATGATTAGGCATTCTTTGTTGTTTACAAACTACATTAGCCAAATAGCCGACCCATTTATATGAATTTCCTTTTATTAACCCCCTTTGAGCTTTATTAGCCTTTCCTTTTGTATAAACCACATTAAACCTAACCAAATGTTTTACCTAAGCCTTAGGAAACATAGAATACGATTAAGAGTTTTAGTTTAAAATTTTGATTTTGATGATTTGCCCGCAGACGATCAAAAGCTAAATGTGGGGTGCTTGATAGATGCTTAAAATGTTTATTCATTTGATTTACTACACTTAGTGATTAATGCCTTAGAAATGCTTAAGATACTCACTTTAGCTCATATTTGATTTTAGGTACATTCCAGAAGTAAAGCAGCTAAAGTGACCCGAAAGCATATTCATTGAAGCCATATTCTCAATGTCCACACTTTATTGATTTATGGAGCAAGAAAAAGAAGAGGATTGAAAGAAGAAGAGACAAGATAGAATGTCAAGTAAAGAACAAAGGAAGAATAGTCTCATGGTCACACATTGGTGTGTATGGGGGGTGTGAGAAACTTCTCATGCCCATGGCTGTGATCTCTTACAGCCATGAGAGAGTTTGTCATAACTATGACAAGTGTGACATGGGTGTGACTGACACACACTCTCGTGGGTGTGACAAAGCATGTCACACCCATGAGTTCATTCTCATGGAGTGAGAAGGGATAGTTGTCCCATTTAAACCTAGTTTTTAACTATAAAGGGTAATGTTTTAATGAGAAAAAGAACAAATTTGGGACAAATGAAAAATCCTTCATTCTTTTTAATTTTATCTTAGTTTTCAACACCAACAGAGGATTTATGGTTGATTCTTAGAGGTTGGTGGAGAGGATAGAGGGCTAACCTTCCCAACGCCGGTTCGAAGGTGTAATCAACACCAAGGAGCATATTAAGCATAATATCATTATGTATTGTTTTCTTTCCCTCTTTTCGAATTGTTTACATTATTTTGAGATTAGTGATTGAGTATTGTGTAAGAATGCTTTTTATGCTTCATTGAAATGTTTTTTTATAAAAATCCATTGCTAGAACTTGAATGTGATGCATAATAGTCATCTCAAAGGTCGTATGTGGTAACTAATGGTGTTGAATTGTTAGGGATAATGTATCATAAGTTAAATAAAATGAGCCCATGTGATTATTGTTTAGATTGGTCCATTTTTCTCACTTATAATATGGTTACCTGGTAAAACTTAGAGAACTTGTTCTAGGTTTTCTGATAGTTAGGGTTAATTAAAGAGCTTGTTTTGATTAACCATGACCTAAGGAAAAATTAAGATTAACAGAACTTGCTATTAATTCATGAACAATTATTTGGAAAGAGTTGTGAGGACAATACTGCAATGATATGTGTTAAAATGTGCGTAGGTTGAGATTAAACCAAAGAATTAGGTTTTACACAAATTTATCACTCGTCATTTTTAATTGTTTTTGATAAATTGATTGCGTTAGTTTAATTTTATTTTGTCATCTCAATTGAATCTACCCAAAACCTCCTATTTTATTTCTTTTAAATCAATTATTTTCATTGCAAAAAATCAAACATTCCCTATGGATACGATCTCGACTCATCACAACTATAAATTTCAGTGTGCAGAGTTAGGTAAATTTTACAGTGCACTCAACACATCGATTAACCTACATATAGTTGAACATACTTCATTGAATTGTTCTTTTGATATCTCTCCTAACAACTATTAATCTTAGGTTAACAATAAGCTCTATTAACCCTAGCTTTCCCTTAGGTTGTATTTAATTAAGAAGAGTTTGTTAATTAAAACTAGCTATAGAATAACGTAGAACAAGCTCTATTAACTTAATTGGATAACCATATTATGAGTTAGGAAAATAGATTAATCAAGGAAAAAACTATACAAGCTCGGGTCATTTAACCTAGGTTATGATATCTCTAATGATTAAAAACCATTAGTTGCCACAAATGAATCTTAATGTAATAATTACATATTATATTGAAATTCTAACAATGGGTTTATACATAAAAATAGTCAAATAGAGCCTTCAATCATTCTTACATAACACCCAAATAATAGAAATAGGATAACATAATCAATCCCTAAGAGAGAAAAAGCAACAAACATAATTAGAGAAATGCTTAATAGGGTTCTTTGGCATCAATATCACCCCTGAACTAGTGTTGGGAAGCTAGTACTCCGGGGGTCTCCAAAGGAATGGAGATCTGCCCCTTCTCTTCTTCAAAACCAATCCTTCACTCTCCAATGATGATTCTCCAAGCTAGATATCCTTTTCGTCATCACAATTTTCCCATTTATATTATAAACAAGGGTTCGGGTGAGCTAGCAAAAAGTCACAAGCGTGAGTTGGTGTGTCATGCCTATGAGTATGAGTATGAGTGTCATCAGCGTGAAAAGGTGTGTCATGCCTATTAAATACTATTAGACCAATGACAAATTTTTCATAGGTGTGACAACACCGTCACGACCATGATTAAATTATCATGCCTATGAGGCTTATCTCATGGCATAACAATGCGTTCTTCTTCATTCCTTTTGTCATTTTTTTGTCTCCTCTTACTATAATCCTTCTTGTTCCATGAAGATAAGTGAGTTTGAATCTCAATAAGACGACTCAAAGATTGTGCTTTTGACTCACTTTAGCTCTTTCTCTTTCAAATTATCCCTAAAACCAAATATGAACTAAAGTGAATGTCTTAAGCATTTCAGCATTAATCATTAAATGTTATGGAATAAATGTATAATCAATTAAACACATATCATGGATGCAAAACTTTCATTCTTTATTCTTCACCAAGGTTGCATAAGATGAAAATCACTCATAGTATGCTGAATTAGTCCTTATTTTAGCATCCCTTGAAGCAAGCTTCTATAACATCCTTTTGTAGGCCAAAACATATACAAGGTCTTAAATTTATAATATCTTTTCCTTCTTTGAATGTTATTTGATGACAATATGAGACCTTTAAAGTGGTAACTCTATATCAAAATAAGTATCTTTTTATATGCCTAATTACCTACAGTAGTTGCATTTAATTTTATTATAGAATACTATAAAAACTAAGTTAAAATAGTAAAAAGTTGAATCACATTTCAACGTAGATAAGTGTCATGTTGTCTTATAAGATACCAATAACCCTTCTAATTTCGTTATTGCTATTGAGTGATTTTTTATTTTATTTTTCCTTTAGTCAGCTAAACCAGTTGGTATTACAATAAGAATTACATAGTGCATGTTCTTGTAATTTGAATTCACGACATTTAGAGATGATAAACATTAGATTCTTAAGATCATACAAGCTAATTCAATATTAATTATTAAGGAATTTGTAAAAATTCATGACCATTCATAGACTAGCTAAACCCTTTAACAAACTTGATGATAAGATATCTACATGTCACCTCCTACAGATATTAGACTAGGTGTAACATCCTCAATAACATAATTTCCTTTATAATAAACTCTTTTATCTATAATGTTGGAATAAACAAGGATATAGTGATATTAGGAATTTAATTTATCAATGATTTAAGGATAAAGTGAAAGATAGAGTTTAATAGAACGATAAAGTGATTAAGGATCTAAATGAGAAAAGGGAGTAGCAAATATCATTTAAAAGAGCTTTATGGAAATTCAAGTTAAGTGACCACAAGCAGGAAATAATAAATCCTTTCCAAGTTTAATAAATAATAGTAAAATTTTTAACCTTATCTTGGTCACTTTAATAAATTAAGGGCTCATTCATGATCAGTTAGATGCAAGATATA
Source organism: Erythroxylum reticulatum (assembly GCA_025504915.1). Lineage (NCBI taxonomy): Eukaryota > Viridiplantae > Streptophyta > Magnoliopsida > Malpighiales > Erythroxylaceae > Erythroxylum > Erythroxylum reticulatum. The sequence goes on from JANSVA010000007.1 coordinate 2,415,187, forward strand.
ATGCATATACTTTTCCATAATCAAGAGGAAATTTGTTTTAAACCTTAAATGTTTGTAGTAATTTTCAAAGAATTTTTGTCAAAGAATTTACATTTTAAATATTTGAAAGAACTTGAATAGGTTTTGTTCATCATTGTGTATAGGTTAGATTGTTCATTACTTGAGCCTTATTACATTAAATTTCACTATTTACTGACTAAATGCACTGTTTATTTGATTAGAAAAAAGTTTTGGTTAACTAGATGAAAATAAGATGCATTTTGGATAGAACTGGGTTAAGTAAATAGTTAGTGGATAAAGGAATTGCTACCTCAACTAAAAAATGCAGCTCTTAGCCTATTGTACTAGTTATTATAACGATTAGTTTATGTGTCAGATGAGTATTTAATTCCTTTTAGGTCTAACTAGACTATAATTAAGTTATAAGAAGAATATTTTGGTATGCTAGAGAATTTCTAAGAGCCTTGAGAGGCTAGGATAGCATTTAAGTGTATATATGTATTGTGTAACATAGATTGAGCTCCATTTCATTGGTATAAAAGAAGAGAGGGAGTTCTTAAGTTAGAATTAAGCATTTTTTTATAACAATTGAGTGAGTAATTGATGTTGTTTCCTTTTATCCATGGTAAAGGGATATGATTGTAAAGTTCCATCTTCACTCGAGATAAAAAAGGATGCTCTATGAAGGTTTCTCTTTACCTATTGAAGGAAGACAATTTTAAATTCTTAAATCTAGTTTGGGGGGTTTATGTAGGTCGAGAGTTAATTAGTTGAACCACTATAAATCAAAATTTTCTCCTTTCCCTTACCCTTTTTGATTATTTTTGTGAATTTATTTTATAATTTCCATAATCAACATTAGAAATTTTGAAAAGACATAAAATATATATACAAAAAACATATAATCACCTCTATTAATATCAAATATTAATTGGTATTAAATGAATAACAACACCTCCATTAGTATCAAATATGGAATAACTATGGTATATCAATATGTGTAAAAAGGATCAATGGTTTCTCTTACTAAAATTTCTCTCTTCCTTCTTTCTAACACCTGCTTCTCCTTATTATGGATAGTTCGTAAGCTTTCAATAGCTTATCTTCCCTCTCTTGTGTCCTTTCTCCATTTCCCTTCTAATTCTTTTCTTTTTAGTATTCAATATTTCTTCGCCCTTGTAATTCTATAAATTATTAAGGCCTTTGAGTCTAAAGGCATTTTGGTACTTTTTATTTTCTCAATTCCTACCCCTTGCTTTTTACTGTTTTAAGTAGCCATATTTCAAAAGTGTCATGCCTGCCACTATCTTCTTACTATTTTAAAGATTTTTTAGGAGCCTTCTCCTAACTTTTTCAAAACCTATAGCATGTTTGACATTCCCACCTTTTCCCTCTCATCCTTGCTATGTATACTTGGGAAATTTTAACCTCTATAGAAAACTTAAAGCTAAGGAGAAACAGATTATATCTCAGCCTAATGCTCTAAAACTTAATCCTTAATTAAACTATAAAAGCTGAAGCTTCTAATTGGAATATTTTCCCTCCACTAGTAGAATGGATGAACTATTGTTCCCCTCATTTTAGAGGTATTAAAGAAGTCTTGACTGAAGCTGAAGTAAAGGGAGAAGTAAAGATGAGTCAATATCATATCTCTAATCTCCCCATCTTTCTGCAATAATGGAAACTAGGGATTAATTTGGAAATATTAAAGTAATTAAGTGTTTCATTATAGATAAACATTCACAATGTGCCTCCAAAGTATTGGTCATCAAAAGGATTAAACATGCTAGCTAGTTAGGTTGGAAAACCCATTTGAATGGATGAAAATACTGCAAAAAGGAACATATAGGTTATGCTAGATTGTGTATGAGTATGGAATTTGAGAAGTTTTAGCAAATGTTATTCCAATAATGAGGTTGGGAGGGAAAGATTCAATGTATGAGGACTCAATAATGGTCTTATACTATTATAAACTAATAATGATACAACAAGGTAAGCAATGGAGGGTCATATAGAGGAAATTCATTTGGTGGATTATTCTAATCTAATAGAGAAGGATGATCAACAAAGTAGGAATAAGTTAGCAGAAGAAAAAGAGATAATTATAGAGAAAGTAGAAAGTCAGAGGAGGAATGAACTAAGGAATGAGTCAAGTGAGAAAGATCAAGAGGAGTCTAGGTATAAGGAGACTACTAATATAGGGATGGATAATAGCCTTGATATATTGAAACTAAAGGAAACTGAGTAACAATACAGTGATCTTAGTACTGAAATGTCAAGGCTAACTAATATTACACTTACCAAGGATGTTGTGGGACAAGGTTAGGAAGAATTTAGGTGAAGAAAAAGAAGATTGAGGAGAAAGAAAAGATTTAAAAAATCAACCTCCAAAAATCAATCCTAATGACAATTTTATCATAGAACATCAAGGGCATTAATAACATTGAGAAGTAGCAAGCCTTAAGAGATTTTGTAAAGGAAATTAAGCTAAATTTAATTGGAATGTTAGAGACTCAACTCAATTAGTAAAACTTGGACAATCATTGGTCCCCTTTTTGTAACCACTAACACCATCATTATAGTTAAACAATCATATTTTTTGACCAAAAGAGAGTAAGGATAAATGTTCTTAGATTTAGTGACCAAATGATTAACTTATTAACTTGGTTTTTATAAGAGAATGTTACAATCTTGGTTAATTTTTATGTATGGCTCTAAACTTTCTTTTCAAAGGAAGTACATATGGATGAAATTATCTAATATTTATTCAAGTATTCACGATCCATGGTTATTTTATGGAGATTTTAAAAGCAATTTATATATGTTAGAAGCTAAAGTAAATGTGAATTTGAACAACTTCTAAAATTATTTCAGTGAATGCATTAAGAAAATAGAAGTAATTAATCTAAAACTTGATGGGTGTTAATATTCTTAGAGGAAAAAGATAAAATTCTATTTGGCACATTCTTAGGAAACTTGATAAGGCTCTTATCAATGAAGCATGGATAGCTAAATTCTCAGAAATTAAGGTAATGTTTAGATGCTTTAGGTGTTTTACCATACACTAATCTTAGTCTGGAATTTTTTCAATATATACAAAAAGAAGTATCCCTTTATATTCAATAATTTTCTAGCTAAATATAAAGGATTTCAAAAGGCTATATAGAAGGGCATAACAAAAGAGGTAAATAGGTATAAAGCTTATTTATGTAAAGAAATTGAATCATATTAAAGGGAAAAAAATTTCTTAATGTAAGGAGGATGATAGATATAAGGGGGATGGTTGCAGTCTCTAAGGCAAAGATGATTGGAGTATAAAAAAACCTTAAACTATACCTTGGTGAACCTGAATTGATTAAGGAATAAAGGAATGCAATAAATTAATACACAAAGCTATAATGAATAATCACTCTCTATTAAGGAAAATAGCAAGAATTTAATAGATTTAAAAAGAAGACAGGAATACAAGATTCTTCTACAATTTAATAAGGAATTGGAGGAACCACAATATACTTGTTCCTTGAAATCACAAAATAAGGAAGTAATCAATGCGTATGATGAATTAAAGGTAGACGCCTTTAACTTCTTTAAGAATTCCCTCAGTATTGCTCTAAGTAGTAGTTCTTTTATTCAAATTTAATACATCTAAAGGAACAAGATATGATGGTCTTAATGAATACTTATTTCAAAAACCTTGATTAAAGATAAGGAATATGGTGACAAAGGCTACATTAGAGTTTTTAAAAAAAGGTAAGCTCTTAAAGAAAACTAATAAAATTTTTGTTTGCTTAATTTCTAAGTCCCCAATTCATGAATTCCTTGGAGAATACATACCATTTCATGTTTTAAATTCCTATACAAAAAAACTCTTGGCTATAAGATAGAGGAAAGTATTAAATCTAATTATTAGTGACACTTACGGAGCCTTCTTAGAAGCCAGGCAACTTGGAGACTATATTTTTATTACTCAAGGACTCTTTAAAAGGTATTAAAAAATAAATTACAAAAAATTATGTAATAAAGGTGGACTTTCATAAGGCTTATGATTCAATAAGATGTAATTTTATCCTTTAACTTTTTAGGTTTTTGGATTCCCTAAAAAAATTTAAGACGTGGCTAAGCCAATGCGTTACAACCACTTCCTTATAATATGCTTACAAATGGAGAGCTAAACAATTTATTTAGGGGAGGAAAAAGAATGAGGAAAATAGACCTCATATCTCTTTACCTTTTCATCCTTTGTATGGAGACCCTAATCAGCCTAATAAAGCATAACATCACTCAAGATCCTAACTTCAAGCACTAAAGTAGATGCAAGAGGCTTGGATTGTTTAGCTTATCTTTTGTAGAAGATTTGTTATTATTTTCTAAGGCTCATGATAAACTAGTGAGTATTTTAGTAATTTCCTTTTAGGTTTTTAAGGAGCTCTTATAATTGGTAATTCATTTCAATAAGAGTCATCTGATTGTATCAATCAATACTCTTAATTTTGGCTAACTAGATCTCTAGAATTCCAAGTTTGAAGGCTAAAAAACCTCCTTCAAGTACCTTGGTCTCCCTCTATCAACCAAGAAACTTAAATTTAGAGAATTCCTACCATAAATAAAATTTTTAAAAAGGATATTAGGAGATGGTTTAAAAAAGAGATTTTTGTTAAATGTTGATAGGGTACATTTGGTTAAATTGACATTTATTCCACTCCATATATATTGGTATGCTCATATATTTTTATCTAAAAGTGTGATCAAATCCTTGAAAATTTGATTAGAAGTTTCTTGTAGCAAAGTATAGATAATGGAAAAGTCAATGCTAACGTGGAGTAAAGTTTGTAGACCATTAGACGAAGGGGGCTTAGGAATAACTCCAATCAATTTGAGCAATGAAGTTTTAATAGGGAAAAGACTATAAAGGCTAATAGAGAACAAAGATAACATATGAGTAAGATGGATCCACACATATTTCCTAAAGGATAGGAGCTTGTGGGAAGTAGAAGCTAGTCCTCCATTCTCTTAGTTCCTTTCTAACTATTAAAGAGTAGGGAAAGCCTAAAAAAAATTAGGTGTATGATAGGAAATGGTCAAATGGCCTCCTTACACTATGATAATTGCAGTAAAATATTCCCATTAATCCACTCTTAACTCTTACCTTATATATTTAATAGGTTCATTTTAATTGTTAAAGTCAAAGTATGGATTTGTTCCAGTCAATGGTGCAATTTCCCTATAGGTGTAATACATTTGACTAAATTACATTCTCTAATTAGGAAAGGGAAGATAACTACTACTAGAGTGAGAGTCCTTTAGGTCAAATCTCCAATAAATCATGCAAAGAGTTGCTAACAGAAAGAAGTAGGGAAAAGAAGTGACAAAAGATTATATGAAACAAAAATCAACTATCTCAGGTTTCATTTTTAATAAGGTTAGTAACTGAAAAAAATGTCCACTAAGATATGTTAAAATATCTGAACTTCTCTAAAATTTGGCCTATATAATGAAGTAATAGAAACATAAGAACATCTCTTATTTGAATATAGATTCTTACTAAGAATTTGAAAAAAACTATTTATAATTTATTCCATTTATAGAAGGAGAATTTCAAATGTGGATAATTCATTAAATGTTTACCAAATATTAGATTATGCTCTAAAGGTACTTTGTTTTTTAGATTTGAACTTTTCCTTTACAATATTTGGAAAGAAAGGAGCTCAATTTTTTTAAATGGTAAGGAAAATTCCATAAAAAAGGTTAAAGATGAAGTCATTCAACGGAGTAAGAAACAAATGTTATGTAATGGAGATATAAGAAGTTATCAAGAGAGCATGGCAAATTCCTAAAGAATTTAAGGAAAATGATCCTAGAAGAATCATAAGAATGATAAGGGAAGTTAACATCTATAAGAATTCTTAGAAAGGTTCACTTTTGTTTACTTTGATCTACTCTAGTTGAAGAGTAGTCTAAGAATTTCCCTTGTTATTCATTCCTAATGGCTTCCTCCCTCTCGAACAGTGACCCTAGCCACTCTTTTGACTTTACCTTTCTAAGCCTTCCATTATTCTCTTCTATCAAGCCCTTAGATAACTTAAAATCCATAACCATTTTTATCCCACCTTTCACCCTTGAAACCCATCCACTTTAACTGGCACCCTCCCTCCCTAGCTTCATCCTTTACTTCCCCTTTTTCTCCCCTTCTTGACTATCCCTTAAGCTTTTTGATAATAGGACTTGGATTTAAGTGGTAAGGTATCCCCTCCTAACACAAACTATCTTACTTCCCTTAAACTTCATTTAATCCCTCTACCCTTATTTCCCCTCCTATGAAACTCTTTTAAGCTAGAGCCTTTAAAAGGATGAGTAGTATTGTTGGGCATTTTATTGATAAAGGCTAGTGTTTCACTTTGTGAAATCATATGCTTAGACTAAATGAAGCAAATATGGTTTGGAAAGAATCTTTATAAAGAAAGATGATTTTTTTTAATTCTCATTCCTCTTAATTGAGAAAGCTCAATAGATATTTAAATAATGCCCTTGGTTCTATTCTTGAAAGAAAATATTTGTCTGGTTTTGGAAGCTATGGCTAGAATTAAACAAAAAGTATGATTCATCTAGTAACTATACGCACACATTTCCATAATGGCCTCTAGAATAGTGGAGCATAACTAGATTGAGCTACTTGGCCAACTCAATAAGGAAACCAATCTATATGGATATTAATATAAAAGTCCTTAAAAGGATAGGATATGTAAGGATTTGCATAGAAATAAATTCTAAAAAGAAGCAATTGAACACCATAAGATTGATGAAGCTTGATTTATTAGGAAAACTAATAGAAGATAAAATTTCAATCACCTACTAATAGAAGCCCAAAACTAAGGAAATCCCACTTTAGCAAGACATTTTCTAGGGGAGATTGTGAAGAGCTAACGAGAAGTTAGGAAAAGAAAACGTATACAAATAAATTAATGGGCAATTAAACTCTTTAAAGGGAGCTCCTAAAGGAAGTTTTGCACATCCCTAAATTAAGCAATACTTAAGATGCAACTAATTTTGTAGTAGGTGATTCTTATAAGAAATATACATTTCTCATTTCCCTCAACTTATGAGAATTATGAACATTAAGGTCAAAAGGATAATATAGAGATAACTTTAAAGGATATTCCATCTATGAACCAAACGAAAGCTTAACAAAATATAACAAATTAGACCCTCCAATGGGAAGTAATATTTGGTCCATCTCAAGTGCTGATATAAATTTTACACTTGTGCTTAGTATATCAAGTAAGAAAAGAAAAATAATATAGCTCCCTCTCACTTCAACCTTATAGGAATCTTGGTTTGGAATGTTATAGGTCTTAACAACATTACTAAATAATAGGTAATGCATGTCTACTTTAAATATTTAAAGCCTCTCATTCTTAGTCTTTTGGAACAAAAGTTAGAGAGGAAAATTGTAATAAAATATAGTTTATTCAAAGTTTCTAGAAGATCATCACTAATCATAGTGCTCACCACTATCAAATAATTGAGGCCACTCATCATTTTGTTACTAACCAGTTAAGCCATATAACTTGTAATTTTGAAATCTAGTACAAAATAGGTATGCTTCACCTTTGCTTATGCTACCAGTTTCTCTTTTCAAAGAGCTTCCTTGTGTAAAGATATGATGACCATCTCCTTAGGTATAAACTCACCTTGGTTAATTTTATGGGATTTTAATGTAACTTTGTTCAATATAAAATTAGATGAAGGAGTTAGGTTAAAGGAGGTTTGCAAATATTTTAGATTATGTTTGAACAACCTATAAGTCTATAATAAGCAATAAAGGAAATGATTCCTTAGATGGAAATTAGATAAATTACTTGTTAATTAAAGGTGGCTCACAAAATTTTAAAGAATAAAGGATATATTCAACTCTCCTTTAACATTAAATCATATACCTTTTAAGGTGCACAACTTGATAGGTCATTCTTCTTATATTACCCCATTTAAATTATTTAGTTTTCTAGTAAAGCAACAAGGATTTCAGGACACAATCTCAAAAGATATAGAGCTTGCAACAATTAGTTTTGAGTAATACAAATGCATTAAGAATTTGAGGAAGGTAAAGAAGAATCTTAAAGACCTACAAAAAAATATCAATATAAATGGAACTTAAAGCTTAAGAATACTAAAGGCTTTTCTTGAAATTCAAAACAAATTATAATTATATCCTTCAAATATAAGATTGAGGGGAAAAAAGACTATTCAAATTGTAGATCACTCCACTTTTTCTTCTTAATGAAGTCAATCACACACATCTATGTTTGGTCCTTAAACTAACCCCTATTTCCTTAAGGAATTTAGGCCTATTACATCTTTTAACACACTCTATAAAATCATTTCTAAGATCATAACATTAAGGCTGTCTTATACATCTTTATAAGCAAATTCCAATGAGCATAATTAGTGGTAACATACTAAGGATAACATACTATTAGCCTGAAAACTCTTCAAGGGCTATTAGAGAAAGTGTTCGGGTAAGTGTTATGATACTAAAATTAATTTTAGGAAATCTTTTGATTTAATCAATTAGGATTTTATCATGCACTTTGTGGAAGCTTTTAGTCTCCCTCTATCCTTCATCGATTAGATCAAACAATGCCTCACCACTTCTATTATCAATGTCCTATCAATAGAGAACAAACTAAAAGATTTAGATGTGGAAGGGGAGTTAGGAAATGAGACCCACTTTCACCTTAACTCTTTTCCATTTATATGGATATTGTGATAAGGCTAGTCCATTTCAATGGTCATGGCAATTCTGTCAAATTTCACAATAATTACAATAAGTTAAAATTTTTATTTATCATTTAATGATGACTTACTACTATTTAGTAAAGCTGGGCACTCATCTGTTAAGTTGCTCAAATCAATATTGATAAGAGTTTTAATGCTTTCAACAAATGTTGGGCCATAAGCAACAACTTTACCTCTCTAATAGAACATAAGGTTTAACATCCCCCTTTTCACTTACCTGAGTAATATGGTTAAAGCACTCATCTAAATCTTCACTAGCAAATCCTACTATTTCTTATTCAAGCCTCTAGCTCAAAATGTCATTGGTTCAAAAAGAAACCTCGTAAGGTTGCTTTCATCACTTGAATTGTCATAATACTACAAGAAATTGTATTTTTAATGAAAGCAAAAGTAGTCACTAAAAGTAGTAACATTAGCACTACTATTGATAGTTTCCAATTTTTGAAGTCGTAACCTCTCATCACAAATACCTTTATCACTAATAAAATAATGACTAATTTAGGAAAATGGTCAAAATTATGAAATACTTTTGTGGCAAAAGCACTGACACTAAAAACTATGGAATGTGTGACAAAACTATATGGTCGTAGTAACTTTACATATTTATGACAAGTTTGTCAACAAAAATAATATAAAGTAGTGATGAATAAAGTCATAATAGTACTTTATTTTATTATGACAAAAGTACCAACACTAAAAACTATGGAATGTGTGACAACACTATATAGTCACAGTAAGTGTACATATTTATGACAAGTTTGTCGATATAAATAATATAAATTAGTGACGAATAAATTCGTACAATGCTTCAATTTATTGTGACTACATTATTGACACTAAAATAATTAGAAATAGTGACAAAATATTTTTCACACGCATTTTTTTATCATTGTCCATTACTTGGTCTTTAATATTCTAAGGAAAATGTGTCAACATCATTTTATCTCAAAAATGAAAATTTATTCTGACAAAAAAAGTTGACACTAATGTGTTTATTATTGACACATATAAAACTATCAATCCAACAACGGAATTGCATTGGTGGTAAAAGAAATTTGCATTAGTGACCATATTGTCTAACATATTTCGTCATAAGTAAGGAAATTATATGTTACAATAATGTTTTCACTAAATAAAGATTAATCTTACAATAAATTTATCATTAATGTGTTTGTATTTGTCACAAATAATATTATTAAATTTAAATATAATTGTTTTTGCATTAGTGGCCACAAAATAGAAGTTGTCACAAATTATACAAATTTTTAGTGCCAAGATATTGTCACACAAGAAAATAAAAATTATTATTATATATAAAAATCACCAAAAATATACACAATTCTAATTTCCAATATATAAAATTGGAAATTTTAATGTCCAAGGGAATTATATTTATTACAATAATCCCAAACTACTATGTACTAATTTATGCTAAAACTCTCCAAGGTAAATTTTCCTAGCTATTCTTCCAAATGAAGTTCACTATTGATTTGTTTCCTACAAAACAAATAAAAAAGAATCAATTAGTTAGTTTATAAAATATTAATCTATAAATTTAGTAGTAAGATTTTATAATAATGTAACGATAATGATAAGAAATAATTCTAACTATTCTAGATTTTATAAATTTATAAACTCATATGATTAGTTGGGGTATTTGATGTTGTGACACTTAATGGATCTCCAATTAAGGCAAAAGCATTAAGTAACAAACTAAAAATTACTCTACTATTTTCCAAATGTGCAAAAACATTTGAAATTTGTTTCATTTATGTGACTCACTTCTCAATAGCAACATCCTTTGCTTGAATCATCTCGTTTTGAGTTTGAATCTTTTCATTTTCTATTTTTTGTGATTTTAGTAAGTCTTGTAACTTCATCATCTAAATCACTTGCACGTTTCTTTATAGCCTCAACTTCAGCTAAAATTTGACTTTTTTTCTTAAGACTTAGATGTTATCCCTTTAACACCTAAACCATGTGAACATCTTAACTTTCTTTATAGGACAATATCGAAATGCTTAACAAGTGGTAGAGTGCAGATGAAATATCTTCTTCTTTTTTCTCTCCCTCTTCTTAAAGCTTATTCTGCATATTTAGATAGAATTCGGAAATTTAGTAAATTAATTTTAAAAGTTTCAAAAAAACGTAATTTGACTATAACTTCCATAACATTATTTCTTCTCCATTTGGAACAGACCAAGTTCCATTTGGTTTTTGTCGAGATACCTTACAAACTTTAATAGCATCAGGCCACTTATTGGAATGTTTACCTTTCAAAAAAGAAAAAAATAAAAAAGACAGAAAATTAATTATTAATTGGAACTTGATTTTTTAAGGAAAAATATAATTTTAATTTTAAGTAAATAAAATTTTACTTTACCATCCCATATGCAATATGCACAATTGACTTTGTACTAGAAACTGATTTCATCTTTTGATTTCCCCTATTACTTATTTTTCTTTCGCTTTTCTCCTATACATCAACAAAAAATTTATTTTTAATAAAAGAAAATAACTAATAAAATAAGTTAAAGTACTTAAATTTTAAAATTACCTTAAAATTTAAAGTCTTCTATTTATTCTTAATCAACCATTGCCAATCAACTTCCTCCACATGCTTTGGGCAATCTTTGCTCTTGAAATAGCTTTGGTGTAAATGATAATGTCGATTTTTATATTGTTCCTGCACTTATTGTATCACATAAGATTACACATGATTTGAGAAATTGAATTTATCATAAATTTCATATAAAAATATAGTTAGGAAAATTAAGAAGCAAATTCAATGCAACTAAAAAATTAAACTCTATTGCAATTAAACTAATACTATTTTGATGGGACAAGTCTTTTACTTTTGTACATTAAAGTTTTTTACGTCTAAAATGAACCTGTAAGGTGGTTTGAAAGCAAAAGCTTCTATATTTATCTATCAAATGCAATATCTTGGGTGACTTTACACTCTCTTTTCTGCTACCTTTTACTCACTTTACCTTCTCCCACTTTTATTTTCTTCTCTCTTATCTCTAATCTAGCACTCACGAGACAACATACAATATCACTTATTCATTGAATTTTGATAGTTGATCATTTTTTATGTCGATATTTGTTCTGGATTTAGAGTCATGGCTTCAGATGAGAGCATGAACAAGGTTTCCTTTATGTAGGAAGATGATTATAACCATAATACCGATGATGGGTACTATCGAAAAACTCATCCATATAACCTTTCCAAGCTATCTGTTTGTACCAGCTCCCTATATACCAATGACGTTGACTTCGATGTCCAGGACCGCAATGTTACGAGGATGTCACTATCCAAGTTGTCCATTGAAAGCTTCGACACCGACGAGGAACTTTTTTACAATGAAAATTTTGGCAAAATTAGCATGCTGATGATAGTGGTAGATTGCATAATGTTTTAGTGGGTAGGTTAGTATGTGCTTAGTTGTTAAATTGAATAATTAGTGCATGTTTAGGTTAGGATTGTGTTGTTTAGTTAGACATTTGTGTTTAATGGGTTAGAGTACGCCGTTGATCTTAAATTATGTATTTAAGGTGCTTTGATGTGTTTGTTAGTGTTTTAGATCAAATATTAAAGAACGGAGGAGAATCGAAGGAAGCCCAAAACCCAACTAAGGCCCACAATCATGGCCCATATGCCATGATAGTGACAGAAGCCTAGTGGGTATGCCACGATCGTGATAGAGAGCAAAATATTGAGGTACAATTGTGGTCTGCATGATAGAGGACATAGACAGCCTTCCAGACTTTAGTTTTCAGGGACATTTTGGACTTTTTAGGTATGAAAAAACCCTAGCAGCTCTCCAATCCACCACTTTTGGGAAAACTCCAAGAAGAGAGAAGAAGAAGAGAGAGAAGAGGAGAAGAAGAGAGAGGAGTCAAATTCTACTGCTATTACTTTCCCAAGGCGTCCCAATCCCCTTCCAAAGTGTATTTCATTCATCTTTGTGTTCTTTTTCTTTGAATGTTGAGATGGATATGAATATGTTGAAGGATTTGGGTTTGATCATGATGTTTTAATTTTCTTTAGGGATTTTGACTTGATTTAATGTTAGTTATTTTTGTGTTTAATCATTTGGGTGTTATGATTAATTATTGTAACTTTATGCTTTGGCAATAAATCGAGAGACTGAATCGAATGAAAAATGATTGGGTTAGGTTAATGAAAGTTAAACGATCTAATAAACCATGTAATTAATCAAATCGGTTATTATACTGAGAGAGATGTGAGACCTTGTTTTTTTTAGAAAGCTTAAGAACAGAATAGGGTTAAAGCTATTCATAATTAAGAGATTACATGTTTGATATTTAACGTAATCAGAGAGATCTTAACAAGTTTTTGGCACCATTGCTAGGGAGTTTTATGATTATTTTAGTTCTTATAGTCTAAGATGTTCTCATCACTCTTGTGTCTGTGCAATTACTTGAGCGCAAGAGTCACTCGAAGTTCAATTTGGATCGTTAAAACCCTAGCATTCGACATCAGTTGCCTGGATTGAGCCATCTAAATAGCCAAATGTCAAGAAAAAGAAATTGAAGAATTAATGGCTGAGGAATTTCATAAAGAGTTTTAGCAAGGAGGAACCCAAAGGAACCAACCTCAGACCCTCATGGATTTTATGAGATCGGGATTTAATGCATCCAAAGAAGGAGTTGTTGGACCTCCTATTCAAATACCTTCATTTGAAATTAAGTCAACCGTACTGATCATGTTGTAAACAAGTATGCAATTCTATAGATTGACCAATGAGGATCCCAATGCACATATAGTGAACTTCCTCGAAATATATGATACCTTCCAATATCATGGGATGTTGTAGGACACGATTAGAATTAGAATTTTCCCTTTTACGTTAAGGGATAAAGCCAAAGCTTGGTATCACTCTCTCAACCCCTTAAATGTCACAATGGGGGAGTAATTGGTAGGTGCATTCCTAGAAAAGTACTTTGCCCTCACTAAAGCCACGAAGATGATAACAGAAGTGATGAACTTCCAAATGAGTGATGGGGAATTACTTTATGAGGCATGAGAGAGATATAAGGATTTACAGAGGTGTCCACACCATAACCCACCAAAAGAATTCCTTTTATAGACCTTCTCAATGGAGTCAACCCACCCACAAGAGGTACCATAGATGCAGCATCAAGCGATTGTTGATGAAGTGGAGGATTTGCTTGAAGAAATGGCCAATAATAAGTTTTTGTGGATGAATGATAGGAGTAGATAATCCATAACCCTTTATGAGCAAAAGGGAGCTTAAGCTGTCAACCCAATCATAGAAATGCAAGCTAAGATTGATAACTTGACTCGATAGCTAAACAATATGAAGGCTTCTTCCTTAGCTCCGATTAAAGATGTTCAATAAAAATGCGATATGTGTGGGCAAATGAACCACAAAACCATTGATTGTTTCTTGGTGAAGGATCACGAACCATAATAAGTGAGCTATATGGGAGTGCAATATGGTTGAGGAGGGGGGAACAACCCATACTCAAATACCTACAACCTTGGGTAGAAGAATAACCTAAACTTCTCTTGGTCAAACAATGTTGGAAGTCAATTCTGACCTCAAGGGCCACTCAGTTTTCCACAAGAGAAACCAAATTCAATGGACTCTAAGCTAGATAAGATTTTGGAAAACAATGGGCACATGGATGATGCCCACAAGAGCTTAGAAGGAAAATTTGAACAAGTGACAAAGAATTATGCATCCTCCAGTTTTCCATAGGAGAAACCAAATTCAATAGACTCTAAGCTAGATAAGATTTTGGAAAACAATGGGAACATGGATGATGCCCACAAGAGCTTAGAAGAAAATTTGAACAAGTGACAAAGAATTATGCATCCTCCATCCACAACTTAGAAGTCCAAATGGGCCAATTAATAGATGCATTATTGGGCCAATTGGTAGATGCATTATTTTTACAAAATGCAAGGAGCATTTTGTGTAACACAGAAACAAACCCACAGGAAAGGATCATCATTATCACCCAAGCCACTAAGGAGAAGTTCGACCAAGTTAAAAAAGAAAGGGAGAAGTAAAAGAAAAGGGATGACAAAAATATCTTACTAAATGAACATAACTTAGAGGAAATTAAGGAGTAACGACCTACAATTCCATACCCCATTTTAACCGAATAAAAGCCAAAAGAAATGGAGTTGAAGAAAGCCCTTAAGGTAATAAAGTATCTAAAAACATGACTCACTATTATGGAATCCATATAAGAGAGACTAATCAACATAAAGGAGTTAGAAAAGCTGGCAAGTGAAGTAGGAAACACAAAGAACTCTAATAAAATGGTGACATTACCAAGGAAACAAAATGACCCAAGGGATTTTTACATTCCTTGCACCATAGGTAATGTCAAAGTGGATAAAGCTTTTGTAGACTTAGGTGTTGGCATAATTATGATGCCTTAGATTTTATGCCAAAAGATGAAGCTCGGAGAAATATCAACGACCATGATGAGTGTGCAGATGGATGATCGATCAATTCAGTGTCCAAGAGGTATAATCAAGGATGTTATTGTTAAGATGGAAAATTTTACCTTTCCTATGGACTTCTTCATTTTGGACATAGAGGAAGACTTGGAGACACCAATTATCTTTAGAAGACCATTTTTAGCCATCGCCTATTCTATTATAGATGTTGATGAAGGTAAGTTGACTCTAAGGGTAGGGAATGAGAAGATGTCCTTTAACATATCCAAGGATAAAAGAAGTTCTCATAATTCCATAGACATCATTAAGAGAACCAAGTCTTGTGGAGAGGTTGAACACAGTGATGATCACACGGATCCACCTGGGAAGCTACAATCTCGAAGGAATAAAAGGAAAAAGAAGAAGAAATGTGGTGGAAATCATAGTTTGGGAGCTCATCTACAATTCACGACACCTATGATCATGCTATCATTACATAACTTGTTCAAACCACCATAAGCAAAAGAAGTACTTCGAGCTACTGATGGTAAAAGTAGTGCTACATAGGAGGTGACCCATGATTTTTTTTTCATCTTGTCTAGTAAGTAGGTTTGTATCCTATTTTTCTTTATGTGTGTTTCGATTCCAGTTGAATATCTTGGGAAAATTGAGGATTAGTTGGCATAGGAATGTGGTGGAAGACAAGTACAAAGAGGTTATAATGTAATTATAAGGTATGGCAGGATTTTGGGATGAAATGAGGAAAAGAAGCGAAAACTGGAAAATATGCAAGAATTTTTGTAAGGCCATAATTGTGGCTTGCGGCGGGGCAGAATGGGGATACGTAATTTTCAGTCTTTTTTCTTCCAATTTTACCTCTTTTTTTCTACCAATTATTTTCACATGTTTACTTTTTTGTCTACTCTTTATTTTCATTTTTATAATTCTTAAGGCCTTAAATAACTTAGAATTGAATTAGTTCATCGCTTCTCGAAGGATCAACACCTTATATACTACACTCACGACTTGTGTGCTTACAATATTTTGAGGGTTTTAAAAAGATTAAAACTTGCCTCAACCTATGCTTGACCTCTCATTAGAATTCAACGAAGAGCCCCGTTATTACTCTCTTTCAGTGACCCCACCTTATCGGAGGAGTCACGGTGTTGGCACTTTAGAGAATGAGCCGTTGATGGTTGGTCTAAAGGAGTACGGTAGTGAAAATGAAGCACATAAGGGTATATTAATTATGGGCATTATAACAGTTTTAGTGGGGGGAGTGAAGTTGGTGGACTACTGGTGATAACAAGGCCAAAAGGACGAAGAAGGTCACTATGCATAGACTTGGAGGAAGTGAAGAAAGGTAAAATAAAATTCATGAAGTCAACGAGCAGAAAAAAAATCTAAAAGCATATTAAATCTAGTATTAATGGTGGTCTAATGGGGTAGTGTAATGGAAATAGCTATATATAAACGTGCAAATTTGTAATCAAGTATGAAGGTCCCTTACTCTATTTGCTACTTTTAAATCAAGACATGCATTAAACTTAAAATAACATCACAAAATTACCATCAAAGAATGCTAGTGGAAATCATGTCATAATATAGATATACAAAGTAGTAGGTTATTATATTTTAATCATTCATTTAATTTCGAAAAATGCAAAATTATAAATCCTATTCTACAACGTTGCCATATTGGCTATAAATATATTAATATGTCACCATTTTGATTGAAACCTTGAGTTTTGACTGTTGTAACATCTTATAAACTTCAATGTGGTCACGCTCATCTTTTCCCTATGATGCCAACTTTCGATTGGTCAATTTCAAATTTAAAATTTTAATCAAGCTTCTATGATTTTTCATAGCTGATGTCCACATTATTAAGGTGCATTAATGTTGGATCTTTCGAGAACTTTCCTTCAAGATTATATGAATCACATATTTAATATACGTTTATTTTTATTTCACATTAAAATAAATAATTTAAAAATAAATTCAATATATAAATTCTTTAAATTCTAACGCATTAATTGTGACAATTTAATTGTGAAATATACTAAATTGTCATAATTATCATTGTATGAGTGACAAAATAAATCATCACAATTAATCTAAACAATAGTGCCAATCTATTATTCTACTACAAAATAACCTCATATCTGGGACGAAATCATAGTTAGTCATAAAAAATTTATCACTAAATGTCTTAACTATTGTAGTGTAATTAATAGGCTTAACACTTGATAGAATCAAAGGAGCTTAACTTACCAATTCCTTAAATGTCTTATGCAACATTAAGACAGAAACTAGGGATCACCTATTTTTTTCAATGCCAGTTCACAAATAAATTATGGAGTATAATACAAAGCTACTATAGAAGCCATTATTATGAAGGACAGTGCAAAAACATAATTTTATGAAACATTTTCGTCACCCATCTCTCACTAGAAGACTAAAACTTATTTAAAATAAATTTTGGTTTAAGTGTATATACAGTTTGGAGAGTGCAAAAGCTAAGAATATTCAAGAAAAAATAGATAGAATTAACCCATTTTGTCATTTAACAATCTTAAGAATCATAGAGTACATTAGCCTTTCACTTGGAGAAGCTAGAATATCTAATTATATGATGACAAGCTAAGGACTAGTGCACTACTCAATAGCGATCTCCAATAAAGATGTAGATCAATAGTAGGGCTATAACTTGACTTGCTTCCTCTTACATATAAAGAACTAGATTGTAATTTCACATTTTACATATAGTAGCCTGTAACTTAGTTAAATGACATTATGTAGGAGCACATTAACTGGAGATTTGTTTACCTTCGCTTTAAGATTTGTAAATTTTAACTTGTTTATTGGCAATAAATTTATTATTTCAATTTTCTAAAAAAAAGTAGAAGAGGAAGAAATTATATGATCCTTATGCAACTATAGAAATTTCAACTTAGGTACAACATTGTAATAGGACCTAGATTAGTGTAATTTCATAATGGTACTATGATGTTAACTATTGATAGAAGAACCTAATAGTTTATGAATTACTCTATAAACTATGGCTTATAATTCTATACTTATTTTTTAACCAATTCCTTTTAATTTTAAAATAATATTTTACCGACAAGATCATAATATTCCATACATGAACTAAGCTAAGAATTTGGTATCAAAAGAATAATTTTTTAATCTATAATGGGAAACAAATAAGTAAGGTAATATATAAAATAAAGTAACCACTTGATTTCATATTAATATTATTTAAACATAATAACTTGAAATACATATTTAAAATAAAAAAAGACATTGTTGCATGTACCTAGTGGGAAAAGATTGAATTATCTTTAAATTTGTACATGAGCTTTAATTTTTTATCTCCTTAATAATAACTTTGTATGTACACTTCACCTATATGATAAAGTTTTTAAGTATAAAGAGGGGGAATTTATTTATTTTTCATTTTGATAATTATAACTTTATATATCGCATTCCCTTTTTAATGTTGGAAAAAGGGAGAAGGAATGGTAATATTGAATCTTGATCTCTATAAATCAATGATACATGAATGGGAGATTATTCAAGATAATTTTTTCGTCACAAAATATTTATCATCATAAGAAAAGGAAAGATTGTTGAACCAAGTGAGGTCATAACTTATGATTTCAATTATAAAAAGTATTTTACTTATAATTTTTTTATATTTGGTCATATTAATAAGTTAATACATCAAAGGTTCAAGAAAATGTAGAAGATCAAGTTTAATAAATAGTCAAAGTGTTTAAAGGATTTAATCCAGAGAATCAAATACAATTTAAGAGAGCTTCAAGGTAATTCAAGTCAAGTGGACTAAGAAGAAGGTATAATAAGTCCAGTCCATTTTTAATAAATCATTCTAATTTTTCGTATAACCTTATCTTAGTTTAATAAATTATAAGCTCAATCTTTACATGAGCATTTACACTTTATTGTATGATACATATACTTTATCATAATCGAGAGGCAAATTATTTTGATCCTTAACCAAAGCCTCTTAATCTTTAAAAAAACATTTAAGGAACTTTTAAGGTAGTTTAAATCACATTTTTTATAAAAATTTAAATATATTAAGGAACTTGAATACATATTGTTTAGCACTATACATAAGTTAGACAATTCATTAACCAAACATTGCACAATAGTTGCATTATCCATCGACCAAATGTATTATTTCAATCAGTTTAGGGGTTTTAGCTGGGTAGTCAAGAAAAATGATGCATTAAGGATAAAATGAGGTCAAGTGTTTGGTAAAGGGATAGGCTAGCAATACCATAGTCGAAGGGAAATCAATTAGCAAGGTATAACATCAACTATCTTTTAATGCGCAAAATTTAAGCACTTGATGGATGATCAATATGGTTAACGGTGAGTAAGATTTCTCAACTAAAATTTTCTTTGTCATACCATACATTATTTACAATCTATGGAAAGTGCAGTTATCATATGGTAGTAATACAATAGTGAATAAAGTTTTGATCCTATAAGGAAGTGGAGGAACACAAGTGAACTTTATTACTACTACCTAGTTAAATAGTTAAAGAGAGGGATTATTGATTGAGGTTAAAAAAAAAACACAAAACTTAGTTAGAGTTATCCAATCCAATAAAATAAGTATGAGCAATTAATAGATAAAAGCAAGATTCAATAAACATCTAGATAAAAATGCCCCTATAGTTATCAGTTATTCATAATTCAATTATTTAAAAAGTTTTTTAAATTTAATCTAATGAAATTTCCTAAATTATGAAATTACTCTCTCTTGTGTTATAACCTCCTATTCTTAAGTAGATTAACCAATATCTCTATTTAATTAAAAGCTTTGTGATAGGTTTATGATTGAGTGTTTGATGTGTGTAAGTTTTAATAAATACCCTCGATAATCTGCAAGTGCATGGTTCATCTAATCCTAAAATCTAAGGCCAGAACAAATCACAAAAATTCAATAGATAACGAAACTAAAATGAGAATTCAATTCAATCAATCAAATAAAATTAGAAATCAAACACGAAAATATTAATAATTCAGCAGTTGCAACACACACTCAAGAATTAACTTAAGAGAATTTTACCTATCCTTAATGTTAACCTAATTGATTACGAATTATTGGATTATTAGTTTTAGATAGTCTTAGGGTTGATTATTCACTCTCAAGTTATAACCATTAACCCTAAATCATAAACCCTAATCAAATTATGGAAATTATAATCTCTCATTTAACAACCTATCTAAAAAACCACAACAAATCCAATAACATAAACAATCAAATTTCATTAATTTAAAGACAAAACTCCGAAGGTGAGTTTAGAACATCTCAACATTCAAAATCCTCTCTTCAAACTGTTATTCCCAATTTTATACAATAATAAATGGAATATAAATAAGAAATACAATCTGAATGGATAATGGGAGGCAGTGACGTCAAAAAAACTCCTAATCTAAGAAGTACGTCGAGTCAACTTCTCCCTACTTCTCTCTTCATTCTTCTTTTTCTCAATCTCTTGATGAATTCGCTCTAGGGTTTCTTCAAGGTCGCTAACGTTAAAAACTCCCTCTGCCTTTTTATCTTGTTCTTTAAATGTTCTTTGTGTTCTAAGTAGCCCTAAGATTTTTCTAAGGTCTGAATGGTCCAAAAAATCCCTCAAAACTTAACGTTTTTTAGTGTCTACACGTCTACTTGACATAGGCTGTATCTGAGCGTTTTGTCATAATTGTGGCATGCAGGCCACAATCATGGGCCATGTCTTAGGTTTCTATCACGATCGTGGCATGTGGGCCACGACCATGGGCTAACTTTAGTACTTTTGTCACGATAATGGCCTATTGCACCACGATCGTGGGTTGTTGTTAGGCCATGATCATAGGTCATTGTTTCAGGTCGAATGTCTCTAAAACTTTTCCATTCTTCGATGTTGACCTTGAAATACTAACAAATCCATCAAATTTCCTTAAAAACATAATATATTAGGTCAAAGACTTGTACTAACCCATAAAAACACTTAAACACAAATAATTAACAAACTAATAGAATTCTAACCTAAATATGTACTAAATGATTGAATTAACAATTAAATTCTTACCAAACTAAGTCCTAAAACATGATGCAATTTACAGTTATCAACATCTCCATACTTAAATGTTTGCTTTTCCTCAAGCAAATAAAATAATAAACACACAAAATCACAAAGCACACAATGTAATAACGAGACAATGGCTTCAACTTCGTGAAATAAATTTAACTTTAAACACAATCATTCAAGTTATCTAAAATCATTAACAAGCAAAATTCACATTAGGGGTTTTGGATTAAACATACATATTAATCAAAACCCAAATGTCAAGTTACTCACCCTTTCTAATTGTACATACACATTAATAATTCTTTGGTCATTCAAACTCTACAACTATTACTAAGTATGTTTTCATAAAAATTCAAGTTATTTACAAGTTTGATAGTTTTATTAAAAAATATATTTTTTATTTTTATATTTTATTTTATAGACATAGGCCTTGTCTTTTACTCGGAGGCAAACATTGGTGATGAATGTCGATCCGGTTACTCGACTAAATCATGTTTAAGCTACTTGGTTGAAACGTCGTTATAGCCTTTTGGCGTAAAGGAATACATTTATGATGCGTTTCGATCTGGTTACTCAACTACATCATGTTCTCAATTGGCTACTAGCTTTATTCATAACTCGAAGGCCAACAGAATAGTACTTACATAAAATTAACCAACATTTTTTTATTGCCTACCTTATTGCCTTAGTTACTTATTTTCATGAAAAAATACTAGCAAAGCTACTAAGTTGAAAGACCTAAAATTATGAATAAATGTGACAAACTCACACTAAATTTGAATTAACTTGCATATCTAGCCAAAGAACCCAATTCACTAATTTTGCAAGCTAATGACTCTTCACAACCTAATAGACTATATTCAAAATTAAATCAATTTCAATCCATATAAGCCATTGACACATTCAAACAATTCACAAAAGGCAACCTAACAACTAATTTACAATATGTAAAATTCACATTCAAAGCAAAACACATAACCCTCCCCACACTTAAACAACACATTGTCCTCAATATGAGAAGGAGGCAAACAAATATACATGGCAAGAAGAAACATAAATTGAAGTAAAAATAAAATAAAATAAAATAAAGACTAAATTTGAAAGGAAAAGGGTTAAAACAAAGCCTCATAGTGATGGAGGCAAGAATGGTGTTAGAGATGGTAGTTACACGCCTTGAGCCTTAAAGTGACAATGGATACGACGTATATCTCAGCTCTAATGTCATTTTGTTTAGGCCATCTCCTTCATTCTTTTAGAGTTCTCCACAAGTATATCTGTAATTACCTTAGTGTTCGTAGAGATTGTATCAAGCACTTTCTTCCAGTCTGGTTCTTTTGTTTCTTCTTCCTCCTTAGACTCCTTACTGGTGGAATCCTCTTCTTGTTATTGCTGAGCACTTAAACTCACTTGATTGGTCTTGATCTTGACGTGTGTCTTGGCACTAATATCACGAAGTTCCATATTGTGGGACTTTAGGATTTCAGCTTGCCACAGATGATGATGGTTCATAAATTTAGGATGGCAAACCTTGAGTTTGTTGCACTCAACTCCATAGTAATCAGCTATGAACAAAACCAAGTAACCTATTCTAAAGTTATTGCTCCTTTTAAATCAAATAACAATAATTGCATTAAAGATGTGGGTGGTTATGCGAACTATGATGCTATGTTTTATGCACCATAACATGAAAAGTTCTTTCGTCGAACACTTGTTGGTTTCCATTTCATCAAAAACAGTTTGACACATGAATTTGTGCAGCAACAAGTGTTTATGGCTCTTAATGATGTTGTTGTGTGCATTCTTAAAGTTGAAATGCTCTAACCTAGTTAATTTAATCTAGTAGGGGTGACACAGAAATCATCATGCTGATCTACTACAGAGAATTTAGGGAAACTACAAATTTCATATAAAGTCTCATAATTAAGCTCATAAGGTTGTCCCCGCAACCTAAACCACAATTCCCTAGGTTTATTAGATTCTAATTGAAGAGACATAAAGGATTCTAAGGTAAGTTCTTTGTAAACTGGGTATTGAAATTGAATAAACTGTCCCCATTAAATTCTCTCTGCTAAATTTTCGACCTTGTGTCTTAATTGTAATCTATTTAAAGTCTCAAAATGAAAATACTTTGGAACCATAATTTGCTCATTGCGAAGAGAAGGAAAGCAGATACCTTCCTCATCTGAGAAGATCGGGAAAGGTGCTCTGTAATCAACTATCCTATTCCGTTTCCCTCGTCCCGATACTTGGTTTTATCTAGATGATTGATCGCAACTTACTAACTGTTTAATGTGCATCATCTTGGCCTTCAAGTAGGTAAAAGTCGGAAGAGATTGGAGGTTGGAAATTTGGTTAAAGAGAATTGAAAGTGTTTAGAGGTTTTAAACTTAGATAGATAAAGTTAAAATGAAAATTAGTGAAAAAGTGAAGTAAGAAATGAATATATAGGTGAATGAAGGGTAAAATGGCAAAAAATTAAACTAAAATTTGCATGTTCTACATTTACTCTATCATGGGCCACAATCGTGGCCTGCAACTTTTCCACTAATTTCTATTTTTTTCTTCTTTTGTCCTCCTACACTTTCCCGAGATCACTTCTTAACTCCTTCTAGTTCTTTAACCTCTCTTTTGCTTACTTTCTCGATTATCTAATTCATGTCAAAGTCTTATGCCTTCCTAATTTTATTTGGAAATGAAATAACCTAATTACGGAATTCAAACTGTCTAAAAAATTTGAAGGAACTAACATGAAATTAACAATCCATGGGCTGCCTCTCATGCAATGCTTCTTTTAACATTGGTAGCTTGACGTTCTTTCCTTGGAAATTCAATCGAGATCAATTATGAGCGGCTTGTTTGCACCTTTTTTATTCAACATCAGTTTTTTGGCCTATAAGTAAGCTACAAATTGCAACATAATCAGAAGGACAATATTGATAACATTATAAAAACCAATTAAGCCCAATAATGTCTTTTTTTTAATGAACTATCAATAAAGTAAGGAATAACAAAACTCCCTGAATCTTCCATCAAATCCAACAGTTTGTCCTATAAGAACGTGAGTTGCTCTCTTTCTTCCTTAATCACTTTCATCTCCTTCGCTTTTTTAACTTCACCAATAGAGAATTTCATAACTTTTTCAAACTCGACGTTTGTTGTCATATGTTCTTCTTCATTTTGTTCTTTAGAAAATTCGAACACATCAATTATATGGATTGTGTTATGGATTTGAAAGGCTCATGGGATGATCATTTGCCTTTAATTGAATTTGCTTACAATAATTCCTACCACTCGGGAATTCAAACGGCACCTTATAAGGCTTTTTATGGTAAGAGATGCAGAACTCCTATTTTTTGGGATGAGAAAGGTGAAATGAGACTTTTAGGGCCTGAGTTGGTACAAGTTACAATTGACAAGATTAAATTGGTAAAAGCAGAGACTCAAAGCAACTCAAGATAGAATGAAGAGCTATACGGATATGCATAAAAAGGAGATGGAATTTGAAGTTGGAGACAAAGTATTTCTTAGATCTTATCCGTGGAAAGGATTTTTGAGATTTGGTAAGAAGGTCAAGATTAGTCTGAGATACATAGGCCCTTATGAGATCACTGAGAAGATTGGGCCTTTAGCCTTTGAGTTAGCTTTTCCACCAAAAGTGTCTAAGATCCACAATGTTTCCATGTGTCAGTGTTGAGAAGGTATAGATCTCCAACCTTTAGAAGTTCAATTAAGAAAGGATTTGACTTATGAAGAACAACCGGTGGAGATTCTAGATTCAAAGGAAAAGTTCTTGAGAAACAAAACTGTGAAGCCGGTTAAAGTCTTATGGAAGTATCATGCAAGAGAGGAGGCAACATGGGAGCCTTTGGAAGCAATGGAGGAGAATTATCCACACATTTTTGTAAGTTAAGGTAAGAATTTCAAGGACAAAATTCTTTAAGGGGGGAGAATTTTTAGACTCCAAATTTTTTTCTTTAATTTTTATTTGTGTTATTATTTATTTTTCTTAGAAATTAGTTCATTACATTAGCAAGCATAAATAGAAGTTAGAGTTATTAAATAGATAATGTTAGAATTAGGTTAGGATAATATGGTGTTAAATCGATTAAAGGAGTTAGAGATATAAAAGACAAAAGAAGGGCATAATTGGAAGGACAACATAAATGAGCGGTAAAATGGGAAGAGCAAGAAGAAAATGTGTCTTGAATTAAGAAGATAGAAGAGAGAAATGTCATGGAAGAGAGGACAGAAAGAAGAGAAATGTGAGAGAAGAGAAAAGAAGAAGAAATTGTGAGAGAGCTAGGGAAGAAGAAGAAAGAAGAGGAAAAAGAAGAGGAAATCATCTTGTTAAGGTAAGCTCCATTACTTTTCTTCTTGTTTGGTTAGAAAAAGGGATTAGAGAGTGAAATGGGTTTGTGAAGGAAGAAAGAAGAGAAACCCTAAATGGATATTGTGGATTTTCAATTAGGTTTTAAGTTTTCTAACCTAGATGAACTATGGGTAGGTTGAGTTAAGCTCAATTTGGCTTTTGATTTTTAAAGTTTTATGGGTCTTCTATTTGAGCATATGATTGAATGAGAATTTAGTTTGTTTTAGGAACCCAAGAAAATCTCACTCAAGAACAAGAGGAAGGGCAAAATTGAACTTGAATTTTCAAGCAATTTAGGTGGGTAATATGTTTATGGTTATTGTGATAATGAGTCAACACTTGTTTGCCTGAGTGCTTGAATTGCTTGAATTGAATTGTTGTGATTGATATGAAAATGCATGACGAGTTATTACTATGATTACGTATTAAATGATATTATGACACTTTGCATGGATCAAAAGAGGAAAAAGCATAATAAATTGTGAAAATATGATTTTATGATGAAATGGATTTCAACATGAGAATTTTCTTGTGATTGGGCAAGAGAGGAATCATTTCATTCGTCACGTGCACATTGGCTAAAACCTTCTCCTAGCTGCCCGCTTGTCACATACGAGATCCTAAGAATCGGACTCATTTTGTTTACAGTGTAAACTTTGTTTTCTCTGGTTCATTTCATAAGTGGTCCATTTGTTTATGCATTACATTTTGATCTATAAGCATGATGCATAATTGAGTGTTATATTGATGATTGTGAGTTACATGATATGATTTATGTGAGAATGTGTTGAACCTTCATATTGAAAGTAAAACTGTGGATAATTGGATTGCTAATTGCATGAGATGTATACATATATGAATAAGTAATATGCTTGACAAAGACTCGTTATCACTAGCTATAAATATATTAGCCACTGAGATTGGTAGCTCAACCCACTATTTTTCCAGTACTCAGTTGCAGAACGAGAAGATCATTGATTCTTGCAAAAAGTTTGGCAACTCCAAGAATAGAGGCTTTCGTAACTAAGTTAGTGACTTTTGGATAGCTTTATAAGCATATCAGCATAAACATTCATTGTATTTTGTATTTTGTTTTAAACAAATGGTGTGGCTTTTGATATGTAACTAAAGTTGTTCAAACCCTTTGATTTAGTAAGGAAATTTGGATTTGATAAAGATCTTTGTATATATTCATTTATATCATTTGGTTGAGTTGTTGAAATTGTGTTGGGAATAGAATTGTATGTTGTTAG
Source organism: Erythroxylum reticulatum (assembly GCA_025504915.1). Taxonomy (NCBI): domain Eukaryota; kingdom Viridiplantae; phylum Streptophyta; class Magnoliopsida; order Malpighiales; family Erythroxylaceae; genus Erythroxylum; species Erythroxylum reticulatum. Next base: position 2,442,163 of record JANSVA010000007.1, read on the forward strand.
AGATGGAATAGGATAGGATGTTGTGATGAAAGTTGGTGTGTATGAATTTTGTGTTGTTGGATGTTTGGGTCTAGTGTTTGTACGAAGGCTTCACTGCGGCGAACCTATCCTGAGGGCTTCCTGGGTTAAATTGCATGACTTTGCCGTGGCGAAGTCAAAAGTTCACTGCGGCGTATTTGTCCCAAGGATGCTTGGCTTAAATTCAGGGACTTCACCATCATAAAATCAGAAGTTCACTACGACGAACTTCTCCAGAAGAGTCCATGGAGATAACTTCATGGTTTCACCGGAGCGAGACAATTGCTTCACCACGGCAAACCTGCCACTTCTGATGCAAATTTCTCTTACCAATTGAGCGATTTCCACCTTTCTCTTGAACAATCCTCACCCGACCACCCCGATTGGTCACCTCAAAATTAGTCATGGGACCTGGGCCCAACATATTTTGGTACCAGAGCTTAGGCTTTTAGGATTCCTAGGCTTAAAATGTATAGTGATATAAGTTATTTTGATGTGTAATGAACTATTTGCATTGGTTGATTATATCAAGTGGCATGCATATCATGCATACATATAGGGATAAGATTAAAATGAGTCGTAAGCTAATCATTATTGTTTTAATTAAAGGAGTAAGATGCCACCTCGTAGAAGGACATAAGGAGTTTTGCAAGGATCAGTTGCCCCTAACCCTCCACCAATAAAGGAGGGCACTAATGAGTCTAGAGCCCTAGAGAATGCTAAGGCTTCAGTAGGGTAGGGTAGTGAATCCTTTCACTCACAGGTGCAAAAGGCACCTCTTTTGCAAGAGCAGGTACTACTCCCTTAAATCTAAGAATGTTCTAGGCCTTTGCTCAAGCTTTTGTCCAAGCCATGGGCCAGATGCCGCAAACTTCTACTCTAGCCCCAACTAATAAAGGGAAACAATTTGATAAGTTAAGGAAGTATGGGGCAGTGGACTTCTATGGGACCATTGACTTGAAAGAAGCTGAGGCATGGATGAGACAGAAGGAATGGATATTGGAGCAGATGGATTGTGAGGATGATGGGAAGGTTGAATATGCTACAAGCTTTCTATAAAGGGATGCTCTGCATCAATGGGAAAGTGTGTCAGGGAATCAGATTAAACCTCTAGTGCTGATATAGAAGGTCTTTTTGACTGCTTATAAGAAGAAGTACCTGTCTGAAAGTGTACATCCAATAGAAGCAGAGAGAGTTTTTGAGCCTTACCTAGAGGGAGATGATGGTGAGCGAATATGAGCATAGATTCACATAATCGATTTGATGATGAGTGAAGCGGCTTGGTGCTGAAGGTTTGAAACAGGACTGAACTTGGCCATCAGAGAGAAAGTGGTGGCCTAGAATTTTTGTGATTTTCAATAGTTGGTTGAAACTGCACTAAGTGTTGAGAATGTGGAAATATAAAGAGTGCAGTGAACAGAAAAAGAAAAGGGAGAGAACAGTTTAAGAGGGGAGGTGGTGCTCCTATGTCAGAGAGGAGTGCCATGACTTTCCCTGCATAGTCTGAAGAGATGAGCAATGGTGTAAACAGGTCTAGACAGATGAGAACTGTTTCTCACCAAGCCTCAATAGCGGGAGGCAATATTAGGAGAGAGGGGGATAAGCCACCTATTCCTAAGTGCGAACATTGTGGGAAATTTCATAGATAGGAATGTTATTAACTGACGGGAGCATGTTTTAATTGTTAGGAGAAGGGGCACATAGCTAGAGAGTGCCTGCAGTATTCCAGGCGAGATGGAAATCAAGTGCAAGCTTCAAAAAAGACTGAGATTGTAGGACTCAAGAGTGCAACTGAAGTAACAAATAAGAAACTGAATCCTCCAGGAAGACTGAGGGGACAGGCATCGGCTAGAGTGTTTACAATGAAAAGGGAGGATGCATAAATTGGTCCAAAAGTTATGACTAGTACGATTAAATTATTTGATAATGATGTTATTGTTTTGATTGATATGAGGTCTACCCATTCATTTGTTTCATCAATTATAAATGTGCATGCTAGAAGTTTGAGCCCACTAGATGTCCCTTTAATAGTTAGTACACCTACTAGACAATATATTATTATTAGTCAAGTTTATAGAGATTGTGAGATATATATTGGTGGAGAAAAATTAATGATGGATTTTCCATTGAAGATCGGAGGATTAGATGTGATTTTAGGCATGGATATGTTAGAGAAATATAATGCCAATTTAGATTACAAACAGAAGATAGTAAACTTTGTGTTGGATAAAGGTAGAAAGGTGGTGTTTATAGGGGACAGGAAAGTTAATCTGCCTAGAGTTATCTTAGCTCTGACAATAGAGAAAATGAAGGGAAATGATGTGAAACCTTTTTAGCATATCAAGTAGACACGAATTTAGATGCAAGAATGTTAGAAGAGATTCTTATGGTCATAGAATTCCCAGATGTCTTTCCTGAAGAATTACTAGGACTACCACTACCTAGATAAATTGAATTTCTCATAGAGCTTCTTCCAGACACAGCACCAATATCGTTTCCGCCTTACAAAATAGAGCCTAGCAGAATTGAGGGTGCTTAAGAAGCAGTTAGAAGAGTTGTTGGAGAAAGGATACATTAGACCTAGCTCTTTGCTTTGAGGAGCTCCGGTTTTTTTTGTGAAGAAGAAAGATGGATCATTGAGAATGTATGTGGATTACAGGAAGCTTAATCATTTCACTGTCATGAATAGATATCCGCTTCCACACATAGATGATTTATTTGATCAATTGCAAGGGGCAAGGGTCTTTTCTAAGATAGACTTAAGATCAGCTTACCACCAGTTGAGAATAAAGGCGTCTAATGTGTCCAAGACTACTTTTCAAACACGGTATGTCCATTTTGAATTCCTAGTTATGCCCTTTGGGTTAACGAATGCCTCTATAGCCTTTATGGATTTCATGAATAGAGTCTTCAAGCCATTCTTAGACCGATTTTTTATAGTCTTTATTAATGACATATTGGTTTATTCTAAGAGTGATAAGGAGCAAGAGGAACACTTGAGGATTGCCTTAGAGACATTGAGGAAGGAAGAGTTGTATGTCGAATTTGATAAATGTGAATTTTGGTTAAGGGAAGTGGTGTTTCTTGGAAATGTAATTTCAAAAAAAAGGAGTGCATGTGTGTTGGCCCCTGAAAATTTTCTTTTTTTTTAGCATGATGAGACTAATTTTGGGGTCTTGCTAGATTATTTATGTTGGAATTGATTAGCT
>JANSVA010000007.1:2465282-2489270 GCA_025504915.1 Erythroxylum reticulatum
ATTGTGTATTTTATAAATAATTAATAATATTTTGATAATATTTTTTACTTTTTATTGCTAATATTTGATTAAAAATAAAGGGCCACTAATTTGTAGAATTTATTTCAATCCTTCTGTTCTCCATTTGATCTATTCTTAATAATCGAACAAGGAAAAGTTTTTAATAAATTTAGGTAAAACAAAATATAATTTATAAGCTATTTGTAAACAAAGTACTAAAGCTGGTCTGTCGTCACAATAACAAGTCTCTTTCTCACCTTCATAAAATATAACCTCCTCTGCCACCCAACGGTCACATCGCATTCCCCCATCTTCTGATACAAATCCTCTTCAAATTCCCATATCGAAACGGCTACTTTCTGGTTTGCCTTCACTATAATAAACACACTCACACGCATACGCACACGAACATGTCTTCTCCACATCTTTTACTACTGCTGTTGTTACTGGTGGGTTTTTCACTTCCACAGTGCCCCATTGCACAAAAGAGCATTGCCCAACGAGATCTATGGTGCGTCGCTAAGAACAACGCCGATGACCAGTCCCTTCAGCAGGCCATCGATTGGGCGTGCGGTCCAGGCCGAGCCAATTGCGACCCGATTCAGCAAAACGGCCCATGTTATGACCCGACTGATGTTCAGACAACTGCTTCTTGGGCTTTCAATGATTACTACTTAAAAAATGGCTTGACTGATGATGCCTGCTACTTCAGCAACACTGCTGCTCTCACAAACTTGAACCCCAGTATGATTTTTTCTGTCTCTTTTCTATTTTTGGGGTTAATAAAGTAGATCTTGGGGCTTTTTCTTTCTGGGTATATGGATCCGGAAAGCATCAGACTTTTTTTGGCGTTACTGATTCGTATTTCAATCTGGTTTTGCCAATTAGTTCTCTTTTAGCGAGAAAATGCACTCTGTGCTCACTTCACTTGTGATCTATTTATCTTTTTCTTCACAGGTCACGACAAGTGCAAGTTTCCTTCCAGGTACTGGTGCCAACCTATATTTTTATGTGCCGTTATTTGCGTTTTATACCTTAAAAATTGCAGTCCGTGGTTGAGGTTCTTGTCCATTTTTGTTTTAAAAGTATGTGGGTTTTGGTAGAAAATGAGAAAGTGTCACCCTCCTTAAGATGTAAATTAATACAGAAGGTGACGTAATGTAATGATGCTAATCGCAAACAAACATGCACTAGCAGCAGTATGCGATTCCTCATAAAGCCAATGTCCCTGGAATTTTGAGGAAACTCAATGGTTACTCGGTTTACACTATACATAATTCGTTACTCTGCATCATCTCTGTAATGCAGCTCTTCAGTAAATAAAGCCAATGGGAGTTCAACAATCACAATTGGAACGGGATCGGATAGCGCCAATTTGAGCAGCTGCAATCAGATTGTGGGCACGTGGGTTTTGCCTTTGATTAACAGTTGTTTGCTTTTTCTCCTGACATGGGGATGGGCTTCGTTAGGTTCAAGTTGAAACCAAAGAAGTAGTTAGGTCTTGGGCTGATGCAAGTAAGAAGACTCAACTTCTTGCTTTTTCATTTGCAACCAAATGAGTTCATGCTCTTGTTATACATACCTTTTTCAAGGGGCCAGAAGGGACGGTTTTGTGCTCGAACTAATTTATGCCATGTTCCTACTGGAACAAAATGAGAATCAACATATTTTCTTTTCGATATAAAGGACCAAAATACAAAGTTTTAATCTAATGTGGTTGGATAAGCCTGGAAATATCGGTATGAGCAAAGTCAGTTTTACGCCATTGAAGATACGACTTAGAACAGAAAATTGGTAAATAAAAATGAACTGTCTTTGCATATCAGTGAGAAAGCTTCCATATTTAGGCGTTATGTGTGATTTTCATTAGGTTGTGTTTGTGATGGAAACGTCAAATAGAAGATAAGTTGAAGCTGTTATGACCAGAGGGAGATGGAAAGGAGATAGTAAATAGAATAATGAAATTTTTAATAGGGTTGTTTGAAGGTACCGGATGAGTGAAAAGAAGATATTGCTATTAGATCCTTTACGTATCATAACTCTCAGTTGAAGCTGGAAATGAGGAGAATTATCTTCTATTTCAAAGCTTTAATCATCTATGTATGATTTGCTCCTTTATCTGGTGTAAAGTCCAGTTCTTGGTGTAAAGTAAATGGAAGGTCGGTTTGCTGATGGCCAAATGAAAGTGTCAGGTGCTGATTCTACTGAGTTTGAGCACTGGCAAAGGGCAGACTAAGCGATGATTTTATGGATTTTAAGCTTAATATTGAAGGATTTTGTACAAACTTTTTATGTACGCCACTTGTTCGAAAGATTTTTGAATAAGATCTATGAATGATTAAAGTCAAAAAGCTTACTACATCAAGAGTTATCAAATATCATGTAAGATTAAGACAAGTATCAAAGAACTTGATGTTTCTCGCAGAGTTATAATTTTTGATCTTAATAAGCATACAATTAACAATCATAAGCTAATATCTCACTAACTGAACAAGAAATGAAACCATCAACATCATCTTCTCTTCCTTCACAACTACCCTCAGACCCACAACTCTCTCATGACAAAAGCTTTCATACTTCGATTGTATAGGTATTCTAAGAATAAGCTTTCATTCTTCGATTGGCAAAACTCAAGCTACCACTATTAGATCCCTACAATAGTATGAAAGACTCATGTGATCATATAATATGTTTCAAAGAATTGATAGACTTGCATAAGACATCAGATGTTGGAGTAAAGTGTTGCGTCTTCTCATCATACTGATAAGAGCAACAGAAGACTGGTAGCAAACACAACGTAGGCTATAGCGCAAACTGTAGAGTGTTAAAAGAAATTAGGCTTCCAGACTCAATAACCATATTCAAAATGATACAAAAGTTAGGCGAGACTCTTAAAGATAGTACCTACAACATATCCTAAGATTCAACCTATTGTACTTTAATTAGAAAAGAAGAATTCACTACAATAGATGAGTTTAATATGTATTTGTTTTAACTAATTTGATGCCATTTTGACTTAGCATGGAATATGAGCTTCCTATGAATTGAATGTTGTATTTTGGTTTATTCCTTAGAAAATTATGGCTTGTGACCACTAATGCAATTCTTTATTTTCCAAAAAAATTATCAATTTTATTATAATAATATTATGATAGATTATTAAACTACTAAATAGATTAGTCTATTTAGTAGTTTTATTTAAAAGATACTATGCAAAACCTTTTCTAAGTGTATTCTTGTTCTTGTATAAATGTGCTTGACAACACTATTAATATTACAAATTATATTAAAGATATTGTAAACTCCTCACTTTCTAAATTGAAGAAACATAATGTTTTTAACAATTCTAATTTAATCCAAGTTAAAATTCTAAATATTAAGAAAAGGATATAAAATTATTTAAAATAAACTTAAACTAATAAAATAAAATAAAAAATACTTGATAATATAGATTGTACAAAATTGTCTTCATGACAATATCAATGTAGAACTTAGAAAAAATTGATGAAAAAGGGTAGAAAAGTCTTTATGCATAGATTTTGTTACTCGCAAACTATTTCTTTCCTTGTTGAAGGAAATAGGGATTATGTAACTAGTAAATTACGTATTATGATAATTGTGGAAAGCGACCCACAAATTTATAGTCAAACGAAATGAATTCACATTATATAAAGAGGCAATAAATGATACAATACAAAAGGTTGTATTTTTAGCTAAAGCAAAAGTTACAACTAAAAGCAGAAATATTAGTCTTTATTATTAATAGTTCAATTTTTGAAATGGTCATCTTCCGTCACAAATACCTCTGTAACTAATAAAATAGTGACTAATTTAAGAAAATGGTCACAATTATGAAACACTTCTGTGAAAAAGTACCGACAGTAAAAACTATGGAATGTGTGACAAAATTATATGATAACAATAATTGTACATATTTATAACAAGTTTGTTAACACAAATGATATAAAGTAGTGACAAATAAAGTTGTAACAGTACTTTATTTTATTGTGAAAAAAAGTACCAACAATAAAATCTATGAAATGTGTGACAATATTATATGGTCACAGTTACTTTACATGTTTATGACAAGTTTGTCAGCATAAATAATATGAAGTAATGACGAATAAAGTTGTAATAGTACTTCATTTTATTGTAACAAAAGTATCGACACTAAAAACTGTAGAAAGAGTGACAACACTATATGGTTATAGTAATTGTACATATTTATGACAAGTTTATCAACACAAATAATCTAAAGTACTGACGTAACAGTAATTCATTTTATTGTGACAACATTATCGCCACTAAAATAATTAGAAATAGTTATAAAATATTTGTCACCCATGCTTTTTTTATTAGTGTCAATTAGTTGGTCACTAATATTTTAAGAAAAAAGTGTCAACATCATTTTGTCACTAAAAGGGAAATTTTTTCTTACAAAAATATTGTCAGTAATGTGTTTATTATTGTCACACATAAAATTATCAGTTCAACAATGAAATTACATTAGTAGTAAAAGAAATTTGCATCAGTGACCATATTATCTAACGGATTTCATTACAAGTATGGAAGTTATATGTTACAATAATGTTGTCACTAAACAAAGATTATATTTCACAATAAATTTATCACTAATGTGTTTGTGTTTGTCACAAATAATTTTATTAAATTTAAAATTTTAATTGCTTAATCGATAAATTTTTTTACATTGGTGGCCATAAAATAGAAGTTGTCACAAATGACACAAATTTTTTGTACCAAGATACTATCCCACAAGCAAATAAAATTTATTAGTATATATAAAAATATATATAAATCACCAAAATGTACAAAATTCTAATTTCCAATTTATAAAATTGGAAATTTTAATATCCGAGGCAATTATACTTATTACAATTATCCCAAACTACTACGTACTAATTTAAGCTAAAACTCTCCAAGGTAAATTTTCCTAGCTATACTTCGAGACGAAGTTCACTATTGATTTGTTTCATTCAAAATAAATAAAAAAGAATCAATTAATTAGTTTATACAATATTAAGCTATAAATTTAGTACTAACATTTTATAATAATATAATGATAATGATAATAAGTGATACTAAGTATTCTAGATTTTATAAATTTATAAACTTACATGATTAGTTGGGGTAATTGATGTTGTGGCACTTGATGGATTTCCAATTGAGGCAAAAACATTGAATAACAGACTAGGAATTACTCCAATATTTGCCAAATGTGCAAAGATAGTTGAAATTTGTTTCATTTCCATGGCTTGCTTCTTAATAGTTGCAATTTGAGCTTGAATCTTTTCATTTTGTGTTTTTATGATTTCAGTAAGTCTTAAAACTTCATCGTCTAAATCACTTGCATGTTTCTTTGTAGCCTCAACGCCAGCTAGAATTTCACTTTTTTCTTAGGACTTAGATGTTATCCCTTTAACACCTAAACCACATGAGTAGCTTGACTTTCTTTCTAGGACAAGACCTAAATGCTCAACAAATGGTAGAGGTGCAGATGAAATCTTTTCTTTGTTTTTCTCTCCCTCTTCTTGAAGCTTATTCTACATATTTAGATAGATTTTGAAATTTTAGTAAAGTAATTTTAAAATTTTAAAATATATGATTTGACTGCAATTTCCATACCATTATTTCTTCTCCATTTGGAACGGACCAAGTTTCATTTGGTTTTTGTCAAAATACCTTCCAAACTTTAACAGAATCAGGCCACTCATCGGAATCTTTATCTTTCTCAGAAGAAGAAAAAAAAAGACAAAGACAAAGACAAAGAAAATTAATGATTAATTGGAAGTTGATTTTTTAAAGAAAAATATAATTTTAATTTTAAGTAAATAAAATTTTGCTTTACCATCCCATATGTAATTTGCACAATCGACTTTGTACTAGATATTGATTTCATCTCTTGATTTTTCCTATTACTTGTGTTTCTTCCGCCTTGCTCTCATACAAATAAACACCTATCACTTTGTTTTAACTTCAAAAAGATTAATATTAGAGAAAGGTTTAAACTTAATGATACCATTCTTGATGCACAATCGTAACAACTTTTTATGCAGTATTTTAAATATTTGAAAAATGTGTCCTTTGAATAGTTTGGGTAAGATTTTCTCTAAAAAAGCATATTTTTTCAAGGTGGAGGGAAATTATTATAAAAAAAAGATATTTATATGAATGAGATCGTCTGAAATAAAATTGACACAAGATTATGGGCACAGAAGATTTGATCCTGTATTTATGTAGTCTTTGCAGCCACTTAGTGAATTACAAACATACGCTAGGGGTAAATGAGATGTATGTAAATTTGCTACCAATGTCACCATATGTCCTTATTTAAGAAATTATTAATTGCGTGTACATGTTAAATGAGGACCCTGCATCTTATTGGGATTTTTATTAGACGTTTTTATTATTGTTATATACATATTAAGTATTACATGTAATGTTTTGAATTCTGAATTTCTTAGAACTTATTTAGTTTCGTTTTTGATTTTTATTTTCTGTTTTGATTTCCAAATTCAATAAAAATTTATTTAGTTTAGGTTTTATGTTAATTTTTATTTTATAGCTTATGAAAATTATAAAAATTGGTTTTAAAACTTTGCTTTCATTTTTGCTTGATAATCAACTAAATATATATCATTTAATTATTTAATGTTGATTATTAATAATTTTATTAGTAATTAATTGAAATTTTTTAATTTAAAAAAGTATTTCAAAAATAAACATATTTCAAAATATGCTTAGTAAATACATTTAAATTTATATTTTAAAATATTTTTAATGAAATATTTAAAATTATCAAATATTTATTTTTAAATAATAAAATTATTTTTGAAAATTATTAATCTAGAAATAAAAATTTTTAAAATTTTACTTAGTTATTTAATCTTAATAAATATAATAATTAAATGAGAATATTATTATCTTTAACTTTTTTAGTATTTAATTATTATTAAATTATATTAAAATTTTAAAGAATTTTTCATTTAAAAATTAGAAAACGAAAACGAAAGATAAAACTAAAAATTACCTTAGAAAATGAAAACTAAACCAATTTTAATTACGTTAACCGTGAACGTATTATTTGATTCCAAGTTGATGACAATTTTTGTTAGTTTATGTACTTGCAGCCAATCAATTAGATGCAAATTAATGTATGACATTATTTTGAATTAGTGAAAAGGCTTTATTTATCTTTATGTATTAATTTAATTAATATTTTATGTTTTAATACTAAAGATAAAATCTTTGGAATAATTACTTTGTAATTGAAATTATGATGAGATCATGATTATGAGATTCAATTTACACTTATGTATTATTTCTAAATGTTTCTAGTTGTAGTTTCATTAAGACTGGATATTGTTGAAACAGTAAAACTAACACATTATGCTTCTTTCTTATAAAGAAAGTAATTGATCTCATAAATTAAAGTATAGAGATACTTAAACTAATATGTGGGTGATTATTAGAGAATAAGTTACTGAATTGAATTGATTCGAATGGAATATTACTTATGTATCTATGGATTATCTCATAATAATAGTTGTATAATTGATCCTCATACTTGAGACTTCCAAGGTATCTAGTATGAGAATTATTGTGTTTTAATGCTACTTATGAATCGTCTTAGGATAATTCAATCGGTAGTAATTTGATACAGTATGAACTATATGTAGATAGTTGAGTAAGTCAATATAAGATTTGTCACTCTAAAGTAATTAGAGAGAATATTATACTATTCTTGATTAGTAATGATTTATAGAATTCTCTGGCCAGAGTAAATTGATATTTGAAAAGGAGTTTTCAAATTTCAATTATAAATTAATTACTAATTAGCAAGAACGAATATGATTGGATGATAAGAGTAGATATTGTATCCATACTCTATCTAATTAGAATATTGAATGATTAAATTATACATTATAGCCATGCATGGAAAGATTAAGTCAATTACTTTGATATTCCTTATATTTGGGTAATCATGACATGTTGCTAGACGTCAATCATGATATATGATTATGAATTATTTAATTAGAAAATTAAAGATAAATTAAAAGAAATTTTAATTCATCTAATTCTAATTATGAATTAGAATTATAATTTATATTCATTGCTAATTTATTAGGAACTTAATGGGTCACACATCAAAGAGTAATTTGTGAAAAAATTAATTTAATTAAGTTAGACTTAATTATAAAGTTTGAGAAACTTTGGGATCAAATATATAAGATATTTGATTTTATTTTAATTAAATTAAATTAATTAGAATTAGAATTAGAATTAGAATTTGATTTTAATTATAATTAAAGAGATTTACTTTTAATAAAAGATTGTTATTATTTTTTCTATTTAAAGGGAAAAACTTTTTAGAAGTTAGCACTTTTGTCTTCTTCCTCTCAAATCAATTTGAAAATTGCTCTGTGGATACTATCAGAAGCTGGATACTTGACCAACTCGTGATTGATCAATTGGAAAAAGTTTTAAAGATTTTTTAATACAAAGCGAACAAGGTAAGATTTCTAAATCGTTTATGTTTTATTCAAGTTTATTCAATTACCAGGATCTGCTAGAAATTCATAAAAATTTTGTTTTTGCTCTGTGCCTGTGATTCGATCACAATTGGATTCCAACAATTTTGTGACTCAACATGGAATAGGGAAACCAATTAAAAACATGTATTAATTATTGAAATGATAAAACTAACACATTATGCTTCTTTCTTATAAAGAAAGTAATTGATCTCATAAATTAAAGTATAGCGATACTTAAACTAATATGTGAGTGATTATTAGAGAATAAGTCCCTGAACTGACCTGATTCGAATGGAATATTACTTATGTATCTATGGATTATCTCATAATGATGGTTGTATAATTGATCCTCAAACTTGAGACTTTCAAGGTATCTAGTGTGAGAATTACTGTGTTTTAATGTTACTTATGAATCGTCCTAGGATAATTCAATTAGTAGTAATTTGATACAGTATGAACCATATATAGATAGTTGAGTAAGTCAATATAAGATTCATCACTCTAAAGTAATTAGAGAAAATATTCTGCTGTTTTTGATTAGTAATGATTTATGAAATTCTCTTATCAGAGTAAATTGATATGTGAAAAGGAGTTTTCAAATTTCAATTATAAATTAATTACTAATTAGCAAGAACGAACATGATTGGATGATAAGAGTAGATATTGTATCTATACTCTATCTAATTAGAATATTAAATGATTAAATTATACATTATAGCCATGCATGGAAAGATTAAGTCAATTACTTTGATATTACTTATATTTGGATAATCATGACATGTTGCTAGACATCAATTATGATATATAATTATGAATTATTTAATTGAAAAATTAAAGATAAATTAAAAGAAATTTTAATTTATCTAATTCTAATTGTGAATTAGAATTAGAGTTTATAATCATTATCAATTTATTAGGAACTTAATAGGTTACACATCAAAGAGTAATTTGTGAAAGAAAATTAATTTAATTAAGTTAGACTTTATTATAAAGTTTGAGAAACTTTGGGATCAAATATATGAGATATTTGATTTTATTAAAATTAAATTAATTAGAATTAGAATTTGATTTCAATTATACTTAAAGAGATTTACTTTTAATAAAAGATTGTTATTATTTTTTCTATTTAAAGGGAAAAGCTTTTTAGAAGCTAGCACTTTTGTCTTCTTCCTCTCAAATCAGTTTGAGAATTGCTCTGTGGATACTATCAGAAGCTAGACACTTAACCAACTCGTGATTGATCAATTGGAAAAAGTTTTAAAGATTTTTTAACAGAAAGCTGAGCAAGATAAGATTTCTAAATCGTTTATGTTTTATTCAAGTTTATTCAATTACCAGGATCTGCTAGGAATTCATAAATTTGTTTTTTTTGCTCTGTACCCGTGATTCGATCACAGTTGGATTCCAACAATTTTGTGACTCAAAATGGAATAGGGAAACCAATTAAAGACATGTGTTAATTAGAAATGACAATAAGTCGGGCTAAGATCAAAATTTCTGTAGTCTGAATCCAACCTTTTTTTTTTTAATTCTAAGTTCAACCTAAAGCCTAATCAAGGTTGAGAGGTTTGGCTCAAATTTGAGCTTAATGGGCCAAACAATTTGGAATAAGTTTAGGTCTAATTAGCTAGATTTAAATGGATTGGATTAAGCTTAATTAGGATAAATAAGGTTCAAAAGTCCAATAAAATTTAAAAATATTAAATAATTCAGAATTCATTTAAGTTGGGTCAATATTGAAAACTCAACTTGTTTTCTTGAAATATATGAAATATTCTGAAGTCGGATCAAACCTGTTAACTTCACCAAACTAAATTGGGATCACACTGTTTCACCATCCTTAGTGATAAGGTGTAGGACCCTTTTACATCTAATAAAGTCTTGGTTGCAATTTTTTGGTTTTAAATTTTAAAGGGGCAGACCAATCCTGCTTATTCTTCAGGTGGAAAATGCATAGATCGAGGAAGAAAAGAAGAAATAACGCGTGAGAACACAGGCGGTGAATTCGTTGCCTTGCAACCTATGCTAAAGGCAACCGCCTGACCTCCATGTTTGACTTGGACTCTGAACAATTGACTTAAGCAGCCTCCAATCTGAATTAGGCCACCGAAATCCAAACCCCTTTTCCTGACCTTCTTTCCACACCTGAAAAGTCCAGTCCGCAATGCTTTGTTTTAATCGATGCAGGGAATAACAGGTTATTGAACTACAATGCTCTCCAGGTCGATTCGATTTTGCGACTGTCACCATTTCAGAACTTGGTTTTCGTCTTATTACACACCCAGGCTCAGCTTGCTCCAACAGTTTAATTCATATTGAAAAGATATTTTATATAATAAAATGAAATTGATATAAATAAACATTTAATGAGTTTGAACTTTTCAATTTTACCAACTCTTTCCTCCCATGTTTTCTATGCTAGCTGTTCTTACTGCAGAAATCCTGAACTTGTATTTGGTTCAACTAACCTGGCTGACCCTAGACACGATCTTTGCATTATGCAAGTCAGAAACAGCATGTTAGTCAATTATAGACATCTCATTTGCTAGTACACCCTCGAAACTTCCTCGTTCCTACCCACCCCTTATACCAAATTCCTCCACATAACGTCAGTTTTTACCATTTCATAATTAGTTTGACGTTATTTGCATCACAATCTCAACATGTCTGATACGCCAGACAAGTCAAACTTTTCGAAACGCAGCACCTTGGTTCATAATTCTGTTGAAAGAACATATTGATTCTGCTGTACAAACATGTCGTTACACAGACCACAAACATACATCTTCTTAATTAATCTTAGGTCACCATCCAAACGCCAGCAGATTCCGCTTGCAGATTTAAAATTAATGACAAAATATGTGGATTAGGATATATTGCTCTTGTCTTGTTTCCTACTCTATGTACGTCACCTGCAATTTTTGATCAACTGTGTAAAAGGAAAGATTCCCTCTGTACCATGTTAGATCCAAAGGCGACATAAAATTCAACCGATGCTCGTATACGTTCTGAGGTTTGGCAAAAGAGAGTACATGAATTCTATCACTTCCACCTATGAATTAATGAACTGGACGGCATATATGTAACCTCTACATTTTCTAAATACAAAGATATCAATTTACCTGCGGTTTTGAAATTAAACTTACTGTCTCTCTAAATCTTCCAAATCCTCTTGTTGAATCTCAGTTTGGATTCTCCTTGACGATCTTTCGCGACTAAGCATCCTTCTAAATGAGCTTAAACGTGAATTTGGACCACTAACCTTAGGAGATGGTTGAATTCCACCGTCCGATGTCCCCTCCATACAAAGCCCCACGTGTTCTAACGACAGAGCCGCCGGTGCACCGCCGACGAGCCCTTCACGGGGCTCTGGCTGAATACGTGGCTCGGCCTCGGTTCGACAAATGGGACATGTAGAGCGAGAGCTCAGCCATCTGTCTATGCATTCTGCATGGAAAGTGTGCTTGCAGTTAGGCAAAAACCTAGCCATTTCTTGATCTTCAAGCATGCTCAAACAAACTGCACATTCAATGGATGTTCCATTATCTTCTTGGCCCTTCTTGTTGTGGTGGACGAAAACAGGCAATGAAGCAATGACCACAGGATCCAAGCCCGTTCTGGGTTGCTCGCTGGAGGAGACATGGCCATCGGTTCGTCCTAAGCTACGGATTAGCATACGGCGACGGGCTTGACGTCTAAAAACACACCTCGCATACAAGTGAAGTGCTACGACGACTACAATAACAAATGATAAAGAGACTATAGCGGTAAGCATGATCTTGCTGTTTATATCATAAGGGTTTCTGTTGCGAGGAAGAAATCGCGGGTTGTCCCCGTCGAATAAACCGCCTATAGGGCGAGGGAAGGGGGGGAGTGGAGGCTGTGCCATTGCTAGATAGTTACTAGCTGCCGTTGGTCTGGGTGATGACAGGATTTTGTATTAGAGAAGTGACTATGTCTGTTGACTTGTTATTGTTCTTGGGTTGCGCATATATGCGTGTATATGCGTGTGAAAGCAAACTCATGAGATGCGTGGGCGATTTGGTCGAGTTGGAAGGGAAATAGTTTCAAGAGGTTTGACTGTTGAACGTTGACTTTCATGTTCTCATTTCTTGAATTTCATTTTTTTTCCTTTTCAATAGTTTCATATTTATTTATCAAGCTTTTAATTTCTTATCCACAAACATTAAGTGTATTTTAATTTTTTTTAGAAAAACAAAAGTTTAGGTACCAACTATGGATTTTATTTATTCTTTCCTTCTAAATATTGACACACTTATAATTATAATAGATCTGTTCAACAAATTACTTAATTGAAATGTAGGCTAAAAAATTCATGATGCAGAAGATGATCTTTTTCGATTCGTATAGTATAACAACATCACGTATCTTAAATTTCTCTTATTCTCGTATGCCCTCTAATGAAAGGATGTTAGAATGGACAAATAGGAGTGATCTAAATGGTTTCAACTCTTCACTTAAAACTTTCCCTCATAAGAGATATTGAGTTCGAATCACGCAAATGGACTGGGAGTTGAAGCCACTAAGAAACTGGAGTGAGAGTTGAAACCACTAGGAAACCTAAGGGCTGATGAAAACATGATGTTGAGCAGGATTAGTGATCAATCAGCTTGTCCGGCTAAGCTAGAATACCTAATGTAATTAAAAGAAAAGATATCATAATAGTATATATTTAATTATATTTCTAAAATAATAAATTTAATTATTGAGTTATATTTGGAGAATGATAAAAATCAAAAGGTACAAATTACTATTAACAGAATATTTTAACGAAAAATAAATAATTTGTAGACACCGAGCCGCGTGAAGAAGTGGCCACTTCACAACCCTGAAATTATGGAGTGGGAACTGTTTCGGTTTTCCAATGAAGAAAAGTCATTGGCTTCAATGAAGCGGTTAATGACTTGATGTAAATATGGTCTGGTTCAGAGTCAATATGTCAGACTTCTGTGCTTGACTCTAGTGGAACACAATAAAATTTTGAACTTCAACCTCACCAAGCTAAAAATACCAAATGGCTCCATCTCTAGGGAAACAAGCGCTGTAGCAGCAACCTGATCCTTGACTCCCGTCGTATATAATGTTAATAAGGAAATAACGACTTGGTTCCACTCAAACACGATCGAAGCATCATCCTTGCACGATTTCCCATTTTCAGATTGACAACCACGAAAGCAATTTTCTATTCGTTTCTCCGGAAAACAGTCTTCCAAGGGAATCTGTGACGTGCGGGGAAACCTCATTGTAGTTAGTTTTAACACGATTTGATTTGGTGTGAACCTGGTATATGTATTCCTACACCTTTCAGGATTTCTTTCATAGTCCAATCGGAAATGAGTCGATGAGGATTTTCATGGTGTTTACATGTTACGTTGGGAATCTGTAAGGTCTTTTTCTTGTTGGGATAGTTTCTATGGTTGAGATTTCTTATTCTCTTCATCCCTATTTCTTATAAAGAAAAGGCTATCTTTATAAGGGTACTATTGAAGTAAGAGTCAATTATTATATCCTCAAATGATATTGCAAAGATATGAGATGCCTTGTCAAATTGAATAGATGTAATTTGAATACAAAAGGTTATATTGTGTTTGGCTAATGTTGCATTCTTTTAAGTATCTTTAGTTTATTTTTAAACATTGCAATACTTTTCAAAATTTTCAAAATTTATCTTATTATATCAATAATTCAAATGTTATTATGATTAATAAATAATTTTAAATTAATTATTATTAAATTAAAACAATATACTTAAAATAAGAATTATTAAAAAACTAACTCATTAATACAAGTAATTGAATTATCCATTATTAATTAGATTATAACTTATCAAATTTGCAATGGGATTTTACAAACTTATAATACATTAGAATTTAATTAAGTTTATTATTAAATTAAACACAATATACTTATGATACATTTTTATTCTTATTTTTATAGAAATACTAAACACCGTGTCTCTCTTTACATTCTTTATAAGAAAATGGTGTTTATCAAACTCAAGTAAGAGTTCTCTTGATGAGCGTGCACTTGATCCTTGTCTAGTTTGGTGTGCGTTCAAATCATTGTTGCATGCCTCGACGGTTCTGGAACTTTCAATCATTTTTCCTTTTTTATTTTAATTTAATAATAAAATAATATTGACAAATTTTTACCTATTTTCCAATTAATTTTCATTAAAAAAAATGTCAATTTCTTTTATAAGATTTCAGTGGATCACCTTCTTCCTTAGAGAAGAGCACATTGGGCTGTGGAAAAGTGCACATGACCAATTCGTTGTTCAACAAAACCCAGAGATTGGGTCCGGTAGTATAATGGCCCATAGGATTAACTTTAAAATCATACTGTGTGGTATACTAATTATTAAAAGGTTTAACTAGTTGAACTGATTTAATTGTAAAAATTTTAAATTTTAAATTTTATATTCAGTTCTTAATTTTTCGGTTTGATTTAATTTAATAATTTTTATTATTAAAAACTGATTAGTTTATTAATTAATCAATTAATTTTGATAAATTGATAAGTTTTTATAAGGTAAAGCAAATAAATTAATTTTCATTTAACATTTTTTTCATTTAAATTTTAAATTCTTGGATAAAAAAAGATATTTTTTCAATCATATTTTAAATTCTTTAATTTTATTCAATATTTAACCATTCTAATACAAGTTAACCTTTTAAACCCTTAAGTCTCTTATCTTACTGGTTTAAATTCAGGTTCAGTTTTTAAATTCAACTTGAATGTCAATGTTATCATTAGAATTTTAAAAAATAGGTCATTGTGTTTTTTAATTGTTATATATTATTTCTACTCTAAAATGAGTTTTTATGATTTGATTTTTGCTAATATAAAAGTCAAATTAACTTTCTTAATTACATCTACCACTAAAATCAACATATTATGACTCGTAATGTCTTATATATATTGAGATCTATTCTTCAATGATTTAAATTATTAAGATCTCATAAAATTTGAAATTTAATAATTGTTATGAAAGCTGAATAATTACATTGCATTTTAAAATAAAAATTAAGGATTTATACAAGCTTTAATTAAGATAATCGAAATAATGAAAAGATAATTCATATCTAAACAATTAAAATTAAAACTTGTTGAGTACCATTTTACTAATTTTATAGTCATATGCTTATTATTAGACATGCTTAAGATATCAGGGCAAGGACCCGACAACTAAAGACATTTTGTTTTTTGAACGTTGCGACGAATACCCATGTCAAGTAACTGAACACGCATTTGGAGTACTAGTACTACAGAAATAAAGCATTAACATCTTGTACTTCGGTCGTGATGAGCAGATCACACATCAACTCGACATTGCATGCTAATTATACTTTCTCTTTTAAGTGTGTAGGTTAGAAATTCTTGCTAAGGTTACAACAACATGAAAGCAAAACTATTCAAGAAGAATATGAAGAGGATGATACATAATCTCTTACTGAGTTACAAGTTCCTTGTTTTAACCAAGTGCATGCGGTAATAATAGAGATTATGTATCTAAGTGAGCAATAAGAAGAAGGAAAAAAAAAGAAAGACCAAACGCTTAGTGAAGAAAAATAAAAGAACCCACACCGAACAAACAAAGAAAAACTCGATATAGAAACAACTGGAGATTTTAGAACTTGTTCTAAGGAACAAAGACGATGGAAAAAGCGATCCCAGCAGATGAGTGCTTTGATGCAGTACCATATCATTGACTTCACTTCTACTTCTTGCTTGCTTGTTCATTCAGCATTCACGGAGTTGGTTCTATTATGTCCTTCCGAAAGAAAATAAAGATATGAAGACAAATCCTGTAACTCAAATATTGTATGAAATGAATTATTCTACATTATAGGCCTCATATAACTGAATGGCATAATTTTTTGAAAATAAGAAAATGGTGTTTTCAGTAAGCTATTATTTGTGAAATTTCGGTGATGGAAGCGTATCTGTCAATGCAGGAAGTATAACTAAGAAAATGTAATAATTAAACTTGGGAGGGATTCAGTTTCAAGTACCTAGTAGATGGGATATGTTTCAGTTCCTGATGATCAATCAATGTTGAGAATTGGGAGAAGAAGAAGGTCTATCTGAAATGACACTTCCTTCTTCTTCACCATGGATTCTTGCTGGAATACTAAAGCCTGACAGTCCCTGATGAGATGCAAATCTGCTGCCAAAAATCAAGGACTGATGAATATCCTGAGTTCTGTGGTGATTAGTAGATGACATTGGAAGATCGCCCCAAGCGCGAATTGATTGTGCGAAACTGGACTGAAGGGGTCCCCTCTGAGAAAATGCTGACCCTTGGCCCAGCAATGCTTGCGGTGTTGGCAATGGGTGCGGGTTAAATGCAAAACCTTCTGCAGTTCTATTGTCTGAAGAAGTTGTTTCATTGCTCCAACCCACCATTCTCTGAAAATTCGCCTCAAATCCCACTGGAGACAAGCCTTCTAAAATGTGGTGGTGATCATTTGAATGTGTACGATGGCTTGTGTCAGCTGCCTGTGACTGCCCATGAATCAAACCTGGATCTTGGAAAGAGTGAAGCGATAGGCCAAGATCTTGAGTGTGATTTGTGGTCCTGGAAATGATATCAGGATGATAACTTTGAAAGTTCATCGACGAATTCGTGGAGCTCGTTGGGAAGAATGATTTCATGGTATCATCAGGAATTGTGTGAGGGTCCATTGACGGTGCAATGAAAGATGAATCATTGCCTGGATTGCTAGCTAAATGCCTGTGCAGCTGGAAACCATAACCTGATGATTCTGACCGCTGCTCAGCCATTGCCATTTCACTAGAGCCAGCATTAAGGTCTTGCTCTAAGTTTGCATCCGTGTTGTCACTTGGATGCCATGGAGGCAACTCAGCAAGCTTGTCAATTGCAGACTTAGCCTTCTTGATGAGCCAATCCACAGCCTTGCTCGGCCTGTCGTAGCCTAATCGGTCTTGAACGTCGTAGAATTGTATGGCCGTGTGTGCTGACAAGCGAACCCTGCGGTCCCGTGGACCTTTAGCTGTGAAAACCTTGCTATGACGGTCTTTGCGTCCTGTGGACCGCACAATGTGACCACCTTCCACTTGGATAATCTCTCCTCCACCGCTCTTCATTCCCATTCTCTTTCTATACCTGCCAAACTCTACCGTTGCTTCAAAAGAATGATGGTTGATGAGACTTACGGTTTGAGATTGGTTTTGCAGAAGCCGATCGTGAGGATTTTCATGACGGGTTTCTGTGCTCAAGTCCCGTTCTTCACTTACTTCCGGTGTTGATGAGTCAGTTATCCCGTAGATAGGGTTGAGAGAAGGAATCTGATTTCTGTGGAAATCCAGGTTCCTAATCCTAAGTTTCAGATTCTGGTCTTATTGGTGTCTAAACCTTCTACTAATACCGAAAGCTTTTGGTACTTACTAACTTCTGCCAAAAACTTTGCTAGATAATAATTCTGGACAGTTGTTGACGCCAAAAGTTGCAGTCATTTCACCACTCCCCAGATTCCAGACCCCAATAAAGCCTACTCCTGAATCCAAAACACAGAAGAAAAAGTGAAAAAACTCGATCTCAAAAATTCCCACCTCGTAAATCTGAAAGCTTTATCAGTCGAGGCATGATTGGAGAAGCGATAAAACAGTGGAGTGGGTCTCTGTGGTGAGAGTAGAAGTACAAAACGCTGAAAAGAAGAGGGAAAAAAATGGAAGTGAAAAACAGGGAAAGATTGAAGAAGAAGGTAAAAGGTGGAGGTTTTGGGAAGTTAGTACAACTACTGAGTCTGAGATAGGTGGTTTCGATGCCTCTGGTAATGGTGGCAGAGTTTGGTCAGAAAGGCGAGGCAATTAAAGATATTTTCTCATCTCAGCCCTATAAGACACTTATGTAACACTAAGAACTCAACTCTTATCTAGTTCAGACAATCTAGTGCTGCCTTATTTTATTCTTTTCTTTTCTCTTTTGCTAATGAAGCTTACTTAATGGTCCCTCCCTCTCTCAAAGTAGTGTTTGGTCATGTAGGGGACTCAACGCCTTAACGTTTTAATTGGTGTTAGGAGTTGGAATGATGGATGATAAAGAAGTGACTCAAATTCTCCTACCCATTGCTTTTCAAGCTATGACAATGATATCCAACAGCTTTTCTCTATTTTCTTTTTTCTCTATGTACTTTATGGTTCCACTACTTAAATAACCAAATAGGATATAGAAAGGACACACATAGCCACGCCCACCACCCCCATGTGTATACCTCTCAGTTAAATTCTTCTCAACACTTTTGAAAGACATCAAAAGAAGGATATGCCAAGTTTTGCTTAATTATACTAAGTGGCTTTTTTCAGGCAGAAGGAAACAATCCTGTCCAGTGTTCCCAAACTTCCCTACGCTAATTCTACAATTGTAAGATATTACTTCATTTGAGTCTCATTCCAACTGGCTAGTTGCTTGCTTTTTTTGGTAATTGGTTCACAACGAGGTAGATTAGCTAGATTGGGGGACCTGAGTCTGATTTATCAACTTAGCAGTGTGAAAGTGTGATATATAGGTGGGGTGGACTACCGAAAAAGTGTATTACTTAGCTTAGCTTTTACACCTTCCTTTATTGAGGAAGCCTCGTATCAAGTCCAAACTGGAGATAATTAATTTCTGCTTTTGTTGCTTGGGAAGGATACATCATACATGGAATCCTGTAACTAGACTTCCATGCAACCATCATTTCAAAACAAAAATATATACATATATATGTAAGATAACTGAGACACAGCACTTGGTTGGAAGTGACCAAATTGAGAGTGATATTGAAGTTTTCGTTTGAGGTTTTGGAGTTCATGTGAAGCATCATTCACGGCTATAATAAGTCACATGCCTGTCAGTCAATCACTCTTTTTCTATAATGAGTACTGTGACCCAATCATTATCATATACTCTCTCCCCCATTCCATTCAGAACAAACCATACCGTGCAATCATCATACTTCAAAAACATCATATGGTCTGTTACTCAACGGGGCATTTGGGTTCTTTTTGTCTTGAAATTGCTTTTGATTAGCTTAGAATAAATGATTCGTTTCTATTATAAACTAATGGATGTTCAATATAAAAGATAAGAACCCAAACACCCTTAAAAAGTAAAACATGTTCCTTAAATTTCAATCACCAGTGCAAGCTTAGATGTTGTTGGCTTTTGACAGGAGGAGGAAGTAACAACGAAAACGAAGAAGCTGAAAAACAAATTATGTTTTTTGGAAACTCATACTTTATTCAGTGCACTACATATTTTATATAGAACTGAAAATATAAGAATCAAATAAAATAATTTGCTACCATCCAGCCACATCTCTACTAATTATTTGAAACAAGGAATAAAACAGAAAAATCCCTAAATATTTGATCCATTGACCAATTATTTAACAAGTATCTAAGGCACATTTTCAACACTCCTCTTTGCCTTAGTAATTGCAAAGGCCTAATTTGCTTCTTTTAAGACTTCAAATTTAGCTTTTGGAAGAGCCTTAGTTAACATGTTTGCAATTTGATTCTCTATCTTCCAATAAACCATGTTTATTTCACCAGC
This sequence comes from Erythroxylum reticulatum, assembly GCA_025504915.1. NCBI lineage: Eukaryota > Viridiplantae > Streptophyta > Magnoliopsida > Malpighiales > Erythroxylaceae > Erythroxylum > Erythroxylum reticulatum. The sequence goes on from JANSVA010000007.1 coordinate 2,485,416, forward strand.
TTTCTGTTCTTCTCTCAAGTGATACAGCTTGATGTTCAAATGTTTTGTCTGCCCGTGAAAAACAAGAGCATTGTAAATTGCAATCGCAGCTTGATTATCTACTCGAATCGCTATCCGCTTAGTTTGCTTCATGTATATATCTGCATATATTTTTCTGATTCAAATTACTTGGTTTACAATAGCATTGGCAGCAATATACTCTGCTTTTGTTGCACTTTGTGTAATAACATCTTACTTCTTTGAACTCCATGAAAAAAATCTTGAGCCAAAATCGAAACAAAATCTTGTTGTGCTTCTTACGTCATCAATAAAACCTGCCCAGTCATTGTCAGAATAACCATAGAATTGAAAAAAAATTGACATCGTAAATACTTGATGCCATAATCTATAATGCCTTTGATATATCTTAAAATCTGTTTGGCAGCTTGAAAATGAACTTCACTGGCACAATGCATAAAATGTGAAAGCACGCCTACTGCAAACATTATGTCTGGTTTTGTAGCTGTGAGATACATCAAGCAACTAACAATACTGCTATATTGGTTTCATCAACTTTTTCAGCTCCATCCTCTTTGCTAAATTTCTCGTTTTGATTCATTGGCATGTTGGTGATTTGCCATATGAAATTTCTTGAGTATTTCCTTAGCGTACTTTGTTTGACATATGAAAATTTCATTATGACTTTGCCTCTCCTCCATGCCTAGAAAGTATGACATCAAACTGGGGTCTTTTATCTCTAATGCTTCAAGCATTTTAGCTTTAAACTCTTCCACCAGCATCTCATTGTTCCATGTTACAAGAAGATCAACAACATAAATAGACAATATAATTAAGTTAGTATCTGTTTTCTTCACATATAAAGTAGCTTCACTTGGACTTTTAACAAATCCAAGGCTTTGAAGTCATCAATTCTACTGTACTAGGCTCTAGGAGCTTGTTTAAGACCATACAAAGCCTTCTTTAACATATAGATCTTCTCCTCCCGTTCCTTGACTCGGAATCCCTCTGGCTGCTCTACATAGATCTCTTCTTGAAGATAACCATTTAAAAAAATAGATTTTATATCTAGCCAGTAAATCTTCCATCCTTTTTGTGTAGTCAAAGCAAGTGACATCCTAATTGTATCCGCGTGCCACTGGGGAGAAAGTTTTTGAAAAATCTACTTCAAAAACTTGACTATACCCCTTTACAACTAATTTGGCCTTGTGTTTATTTATAGAACCATCTGCGTTAATTTTGGTTTTATAAACCCATTTAACTCCAATAACTTTTCTATGCTAAGGTTTGTCCACCAACTCCCAAGTACCATTCTTCTCAATCATCCTTAGCTCTTCTTTCATTGCTTCAATCCACTTGCCATCCTTTTCTGCTTCATTGAATTCTGCAGGCTCAAAGACAGCAACATTGCTCCTTTTATACACTTTAGATAAGAATTTTGTGCCTCTAATTGGAGTATCATCTATGTTGTTATCAAGGTATTGAGGAATTTCAAGAAATTTCTCCTTTATTGACTCATCCCAGCTCCACTATTTATCCTCCATAAACTTGACATCTCTACTTATAAGAAAATTTCCATTTTGTGGCTGGAAAATTCTATATGCCTTGGAAGAGCTGCTGTGTCCAATGAAAATTCTTGGTTCCGCCTTCTTATCAAGTTTATCTCTTTTTACTTGCGACACATAAGAAAAACAAAGACAGCCAAAGGTTTTCAAAATTTGCAAATCTGGTTTATAACCAATCCATGCTTCAAATGGAATTTTCTTCTACAAAACTCTGGTTGGTAGCCTATTTAGAAAAAAAAAAAACAATGTTTGCAGCCTCTGCCCATAGTTTCTTTGACACCTCCTTCTCATGTAGCATACACCTTGTCATTTCCATAATGCTTCGATTTTTTTGCTCATTTACACCATTTTGTTGTAAAGTATGAGGCGCTGTAAATTGGTGCTCAATATCAGCTTCTTCACAGAATTTGTGAAATGTATCATTTATGTATTCTTTTCCATTATAAGATCTAATCTTTTATACCCGATAACCACTTTGATTCTCCGCTCATTCTTTATATTTCCAAAACATGTTAGCAGCTTTAAACTTAAATTTGAGGAAATATATCCAACCAAATATAGTATAATCATCAATAAATGTAATGTAGTACTTACTATCATTTAAAGATGGTGTTCTTTGAGGTCCTCTAACATCCGTATGTACAAGTTGTAGCTTGTATGTTGCTCTCCAAGCTGATTGAGGGAAGGGCCTTCTAGTTTGTTTGCCAAATTGACAAGTCACACAATCAACTAGTTTGTCTTCCAACACAGACACACCTTTTACCAAACTGTGTTTTTGTGTATAAAGAAGTCATCATGATGGAAGTGCCCCACTCTCTTATGCCATAGTTCTATATTGCTTATAGTACTTGAAAATGCTATGTGCTACTCCTCCATTAAATTTAAGCAAAGCTTTTTGCTTTTATTTTCACCTTGAATACATCTCTCCCTTTTATGACTTTAATCAAACACCGTTTGTCTTCAAATATGACTTTAAAGACTTTTTCAATTAGCTATCCAACACTGAGCAAAATTTTGGTCAATATCAGGCACATATAAAACATCAAAAATATACTTCAAACCTGTCAAGCTTTCAATAGCAATACTTTATTTGCCCTTCACTGAAATACATTCACAATTTCCAATTTTTACTTTGGAGATGACTATTTTATCAAGTTCTTTAAAGAGCTCTTAATCATTTGTAATGTGATTTGTACAGCCACTATCAATCAACTAAGAGTCACTAGAGTTGTTACTTGTTGCAAAACAAGTTGTAACAAATAATTGCTCCCCTTCAATTTTCACATTAGCTGCTTTTGCTTCAACTTCAACTTATTATGTCTTGCAAATTTTGTTAATATGGCCAAGTTGACCACATTTTCTACACTTGATATTAAGCCACCACCAGCATTTTCTTTGAGGATAATTTGTATTTTTGCAGTGTCAACAAGGCGGGTACTTTTCATCTTTAGTTTTGTTGTTGTTGCTAGGCTTGTCGTACCATTTCTTATTATTGTTCTTCTTATCCTTGCCTCCTGAAGTTTCAGCCTTTGCTTGAAGAGCACCCTCAATGATTTCTTCTTTTCTCATCATTTTTTTTGCTCTTGCGCCTGCAATATACTCACCAATTCTGCCAAAGGTATACTTGACAAGTTCTTTGATTCTTCTAATGAAGAAATCCTAGACTTATATTTTTCAGGCAAAGTTACAAGAAATTTTTGCACAATTTGTTCATCAGAAAAATCCTTACTAAGTAACCTAACTTTGTTTACAATACCTAGCAACTTTTTAGAGTAGTCTTTGATGGTCTCTGACTCCTTCATTTTTAGCATTTCAAATCCCCTGATTAAGTTGAGCACTTGCATAGTTTTTGTTCTTTCACTCCCTTGATATTCCTTTTTGATATAATCCCAAATATTTTTTGCAGACTCTAGGTTCATAATTCTTGTGAATATTGTATTTGACACAACTGAGAATAATTAGGCTTTAGCTTTGGACTTCCTATTCTTTCTTTCTTTGTGGGTCTTCAGTTGAGCCATTGTCGGATTTGTAGGTAATAGGGGAATGTTGCAGTCCTCTTCTATAGTCCAGAGGTCCAATGCTTTAAGGTGAGCTGTCATTCTAACAACCCAGGCTTGATAATTAACACCATAAAAAATTGGTAGTGAAATATGCGTAATGGTTGTCTCAGATTCCATTGCTTGAATGGTGGTTATAATTCTAGTTTTGTATTTGTGTTTGTATTTGTGTTTGTGTTTGTGTTTGTGGACTCACTTAACTCACAAATTGCTCTAAAAGAAAATGGCTTTGATAA
>JANSVA010000007.1:2489370-2506486 GCA_025504915.1 Erythroxylum reticulatum
TCCAAATTTATGATGACCTAAAGTGCATGGAGTTAGAGAGCATGCATGTAAAACCCTGACACTACTCTTTATTCCCTTCAGAAATTAACTTTACCTATTTATTAATGTTAAACCTATATATCTAGACATTATGCATAGCAATAGCATTAATCAGTCTGCTTCTGCCACCAAATAAGTAAATGGCGTATGCTAATGCCGAATCTTAAGTATAGTATAATCCTTGGCTTTGATTTTCACTTTATGTTTGTAACAAGAGGTGGGAGGATTGGTTGAGACAAAGAATGGTGGATATCTATGCCAAATCCTTTTCACATGAATGTTTATGCTTGAATTGTCAATTCCAGGGCCTCTCTTGACAGTGATGGTAAGTCCACATATATTGTTTAATTCTTAGAAGAACATGTTAACTTAAATCTGCTCTAATAATACCTATACTGTATATGTACAAATTATATTAAGGTAGATAATAATGAAGCATTGAGTACTGATATCATCCATGAAGAATTATGTTCTTCCTTTGCATTACTTTTATTATTGTAACAATCAGAAAATAGACTAATGGACACGTAATACATTTTCATGTGAAAATGAATAAAACCCACTTAATCTTTTAATGGGATTAAATTAGCCTACCAATAAGTTGACTCCAAGTATATATATAAATAGCGTCCCTTTCTTGTTTCACTGGCTCACTGGAAAACGTACCTGAAAGGAACCAATCAAGGGCTCGCGATCCAATATAATAAAATATTTGTCTCACCTGCCTAAATATTCTGTATATTATGATTCGGGTGAGAGAGGATCTTCGTTTGAATGCATTTTACGATGATAGAAATAGAAGAAGAACAAGAACAAGAGGAAAAGTTGTTATTGTTATTGGCGTTGCTGCGTGCCTGTGTCCCACTCCTTCATTAACGTTTTGCATTTATATTTTTGACAGCTTATACACCAACCACGTTCCTGTTCTGTCATTGTATACCCCGCACTACTCTCTCTCCCTTCTATACTTTAGGCATCTTGCAACCTAACTAACAGTGTGTATATATATATATATACTCTTTATGTATATTCTTTATTATCCGTCTAATTTGTATATGCAACTTATTTATATTTGGAATAGTTACACATTGAGCGCATACAAAATAGCTAGGTATTGTTTTCAACTTAAAACATTACAATATTGAACTGCATGTGGTTCTTTTCTTTAATATATAAATCAATATCGTCCTTTTAAGTTGAGATACATGAGGAATATGGTGTTGATACAGTTGTATAATAAGTCATAGCTGCATCTGAACAGTTTCGTAGAGTAATTATTATAGAATGAAAAGAATACGTATAAGGTATTTCGAAGAGCAAAAGTGAAAAGGGCTAGCAAAGTTATTTCCTATTTGGCGTAAATCCATGGATTCCTAAGGCAAACTGTCTTCACATGGTGTCTCATGATCGCATCAATTTGGGTGTTTCTGTCTGTCTGTCTGTGTACAGTGACAACTGATTGCGCATGCGTTCACAGGAATCATTGAGGGACCCAAAACAATATTTGAGAGAAATCATATTCCCACAATTGTAATTGCTTGTGCCATTCAGAATTCATTTACATGGGATAAAACTTCAGGTAAGTACATGGGATAAAACTTGCAGGGGCAGCAGTAAATAAGAAATTAACTAAACAGCATATTGTATGCAGATAGTAACAGTACTTGTTAGTAATCGTATTATTTTGTTTTATTAAAAGGAAAAGAACAAGAGCATGTATAACATGTCGATTACTCGTGTGCTGCTGAGTAAGTTGGTGACAGAAGTTTTAAACTTGTTTGCATATTTTCTTGCTGAAAAACTAGGGAAAAGGTTCAATCATGCAAATGGTAGGTCCAGTACTTTGAGCGCCGGTGAGTGATGACTGCGACCTCACAAGTGGAGGACCAAGGGAGGGGGCGGTCATTGTCAGTGTCACCACCCTCACCCATTAAATTGTTTAAGACTCCTCTCTTTTTTCCTAACATTCTATTATTCTTTCCAGAAAGAGTTAAATCACAACTTCTTCAACAAAACAAAACAGTGTGTTTAATAGTTGATTAAATAACACCGATATAAAAAAGTCACTTTCTTGTCAAACAATCCCAAGCTTTTTGGAAGCAACACATACCCTGTGTCTAAACTATGTTCTTAACGTAACAGGTATGTATGATTATTGGTATGAGTGAAGAACTGGAATTTTCCATACATCAACCAATGAGGTCACTGCTTAGGCAATCGTCTCTATTTCTCTTGTGATTGTGAAAGATTTGTGAATCCTGGATTGCAATCCTGTGGAAAGTGATATATTTCTTTTTTCCTTTCTTTCTTTACAAGCCAATTGCCATTCTTTTTCTGTATCTTTCCATCATGAGCTGTGCTTGTCACTGTGCGTGGAACAATCGTTGCAAGACTAACTAAACAACTATCAACACCGTGCTTGCTTGCTGGAGCTTTCTAGTTCATACAATTTGCTCCACTAGATCCAATTATGTCCGTCACTCTAAATCTTCCAATTAATTGCCATATGTTTTATTTCATTAAATTACTAAGTAAATTGTCAAAATCTACACCTACTACAAAATTTTGTGTATAGAATCAGAAAGACAAAAATCAAACCTAAGAAATTAGGAAAAGCTTAGGAACAAAAGGAACGAAATTCGAAATTCTTACAAAAAAGAGACAATAATGCAAATTAGTTTGGTTATAAAAATTGCACAAATGCATATGCATGTATATATATTTCTCTCTATGTGAGCGTATGCGTGCGCGTGCAAGTGTGCTTTACGTGTTTATTCTTATAAAAAAAAGTATATATAGTGAGAATATAATGGTATGAAAAAATAACATAAGAATAAATTTAACAAAATTTGATTAATTTTAGTGTGTCTTTATCCTCATAATTAAGACCAATTGTTTTCGTAATTCAATAATAAGAATGATGATACAAATTAGGATTATATAAAAGAATATTTATACGCTTTAGTTGGTAGAATTTTTATATGATTATAATAAGACCTAAAATTCATCTAAAATTTAAATTTTAATTAAAAATAACTTCCTAGATAAAGCAACTTGCTATTAATACACATCTTAAGAAATGTTTTATACTTTTACTTCTAAGAAAAGATACAAGTATTAAAAAACTCGAATTTTAGACTCCGTTATTTAATGTATCTATTTGTATATGGACATGGCATTGATATGTCCATATTTTAAATTGTGTAATTTTTTGAAAACTCCTATATCATTTTAACATGTCCTCTAGTCCAACCATATTTTTACTTGTGTCTTCACCTCGATATTTCAAAGGACACATCCTAGCAATCAATCATGTGCTAAGTCATTATCATTCAACACTATAAGAAATGTCCATATTTTTCAAAAAACTCTATAAGATAACACACTAATGTATGAGTGCCATACTCAATAATCTCTACCTTAGCAAATATCTTACAAATAGATTAGGTTGTAGCCATATATAACATCTAGAGATATGAATCAAGAGTAAACAAATGGTTTACTTTTTTATGGCAATTGACGTTGCCATTTAACATGCTTTCTAATCCAATCATATTCTTGCTCGTGTCTTCAACTTTTCATTTCATAGAGGAACAGGCCCTGACACATAATTGTGTTCATCCAACTTGCTTTAAAAGAAGCCTATTTTTCTTCAAAAACTATATACACTTGTACATTTGTGTATAGGAGTCACATACAACATATAAAATTAATTTAGAATATAAGATAGGTAGGAGTTTATTTATAGGAAGTTTTTATTATGAATAACAATTTTTTTAGCAAGATAAAAATACGAATAAGTACAACATATACCTTGATCTTAGAAATTATCTCCAGGAGACTTCAAACATCTCAAGAAATTAAAGCATATAATTTATTTGAGCTAACTACTAATTTGGCAATTGATTTTGTAATGTCCAAACCGCTACATTAAGTTAGGTTGTTAACTTGTAATTTGGGATGAATGAAACCTTTTGGCTGAGATATTTTCATAAGATTCGATGCCATAATAATTCATTTGAAATTGTCATAACATTATTTATTAGCATTGGTATAACAATTAAACTACATGTTTCATCACAATCAACCCTAGCTTCAATAAAGTCATATGTAAGCAACCTCACTTTTTAATGTTTACGATCCTTAAAAATCCACCAACCGAAAAAAACACATTATAAGGCTTTGAGACTAAAGTTAAAGTGCCATTTTCTAGAAAGGCATTAAATTCGACTAATATTGCTCATGATTATCTAGATAATTTGAGTGTAAAATTTGACTTTTTAATGAAAAATATAATTGACCTCTCAAAGGTTTGTGAATCTTCTGACAACTTGCCTCAATTTTAGTGAGAAAAAGATGTAAACTATGTAAAGTCTCTAAAAGTCTTTTTTAAAAAACTAGGGTTTCTGCATTTTAAATATGTTTTGACGCCTTTGGACATGGTCTGGCCCAAGACACAGATCCTCTTAAATTTTTAGGGGAGGGACACGATCTCTAGCACATTATCAAAGATCCTCCTATATCTCTTGTGACGTATACACAGTTTGTGATATGGTCGTGACTGAAGTCAAATTATTCTATAAATTTTCTTCAATACCATATAATCTCTCCATAAGTCATGTTCTAAGTCGGGCCTTTTCTTGCATTTGATTTATGTACCACACAAGATAACACACGAGTGTGAATCATATTGTGATTTTCCCTATATTTTCCTAAAAATAACCTCTAATTTTTTATAAATCTCATCCAAAGATCAAATATATATTATTATCTTAACATCTATGAAAACTGAGTAAGAAAATGATTTGTCCTTAAAATCAAGTAAAATACTTAAGAAAATATATGCATATTTCATGTATAGCATCCTAGGTCATGTAATTCTTCGAAAACTTCTTTATCGTTTCAACACACTTTACGATCTAGATATATTCTTATTTGTGTCTTCACCTCTACATTTATAAGAACATGATTTGATATATAATTGTGTTCATCTAACACACTCTAAAAGACAATCGTATTAGAAAAAATCTTTAAAATTATATGCACATATATATAATTCATATACAATATACATAATTAATTTAAAACATATGATACGTAATAACATATCTATTGGAAGATTCTATAATGACTAAGTATTGTTAGCAATATAGCAATAAATACAAAGTATAATTTAAAAATTATAAATTATCTCTAAGAGACTCTAATGTGTTGAGAAAATAAATCATATAATTTATTTAAGCTAACTACCAGTATGGCAAATAATTTTGTAATTTCTAAAACCTTTTCCGTTAATACATTTTCATGAGAATTGATGCTAGAATAGTCCATTTGAAAATATTATAACAGTAGTTGATTGGCATTAATTTAACAATTGAACTATATGTTTCATCATAGTCGACCTTAAGTTTCAATGAATTCATCTGTAACTAACTTCACTTTCTAATGTTTTAGTGAACTTTAAAAATCTAACTAAACCCATCGAAACACATTATATGGCTTTGAGACTAAAGTTAAAGTTCTATTTTCTAGGAAGGAATTACATTTGACTAATATTGTTCAAGACCATATGGATAATTTGAATTTAAATCTTGATTCTTTGATTAAAAATAGTTTCAAAATTAACTTATTGAGGGTTTTTGAATCACTCAAAGACTTGTCCTAATCTTTGGAGAAAAAGACATGGGAATTGTATAAAGTCTTTAAAAGTCTTTTAGAATAAGAGTTTATTCTTTTTAAATATGTTTCAACACTTTTGCATGCAAGTTGGGCCATAATTATGGCTCAAGCAGTGGATTCTCTCTCTTTTTTTTTTTTGTAACATGGTCTCTAGCACACATATGCTCCTAAATCACAGATCCTCTTATTTCTCTTATGACTTGCACACAATTTGTAATACAATCATTAATTAGACTGTGTTACTCTGCGAATTTATTTAGCACTGCACTGTCTCTCTTGATGTCGTTTTCTTAGTCTTCAGGCACTTGATCCATATAAGGAATACAATGACATATGGGCATAGATCAGATTGTGTTTTTGTAAGAATGTAATTTCTCCATATTTTTGCTAGAACTAACATCCATTTCTTGATTAATTTCATTCCAAGGTAAAATATATACAATTACTTGAACATATATCAAAAAATAAGTGAAACGTTATAATTTGATATAAAATTAAGTAAGACACTTAAGAAAAAAATATGTCTATTTCATATATATCATCAAGCCGATGTTTTAGGTGATGTAACTTTTCAAAAACTCCTTCGTCATGTCATCATACCATATAATCCAACATTATTCTTGGTTGTTTTTCCGTGTCTATATTCTAGAGAAGAACATGACTTGTCATATGATTGTGCTCATCCAACACACTCTAAACTATGCCCCCTATTTCTTCAAAAACCTTCTAAAATTGCAGACTTATGTATATGAATTATATATAACATATATAATTAACTTGAAATATGTGATACATAGTAACTTATTTATACGAATTTTTTGTCATGATTAATTATTTTTTGGCATGATTAAAATGTAAATATTACAATATATATCCTAAACTTATAATTATTTTCAAGAGACTTCAAGATGTGGAGAAATTAAAGTATATAATATATTTTATCTAAGTACTAGTGTGGAAACTAATTTTGTAATTTCCAAATCGTTACGTTAAATTATGTTAGTGGCTTATAATGTGGGATGAATAAAACCTTTTGGTTGATATATTTTTCATAAGAATTAATGTAATAATAATTCATTTAAAATTTTCGTAGGAGTAAATGATTGGCATTTGTTGAATAATTAAACTATATATTAATAGTTGTAGTTTCTATCATGTTTTAGTAGGTATTTTAGTGTTTTTAGGTGTTGATTAGATGAATTGTGCATGTTTAGGATTAGAATTGTGTAATGTGATTATGTGTTTATGTTTTTGAGCATTATGTGATTTAGAGCATGTTATTAGACTTTAATTTTATACTCTTGAGGTATTTTAATGTGTTTGTTAGTGTTTAAAATTAGATGAAGAAGATCAAGGGAAGTTGGAGAAAGTTTGGAGGAAGCGCCAAGCCACGATCATGACGTCCCTGTCACGGTTGTGACATAAGTGATCCCGCTAAGGGGTCATGAGAAGCTATTTTCAAGGGTCACGATTGTGACAATGAGAAGCTCATTTTCAAGGGTCATGATTGTGATAGGTGCGAGACAAACACGAGGATCTACTTCAGTTTTCATTTTTGGATGGATGTTTTAGACTTTTTGACTTAGGTAAAACCTAGTTTTTCCCCTAAAAGGAAAAAGAACTATAAAAGGAAATAAGATGACCCTAATACGCTAAGCCTCCATCTTACCATTTAGAGAAAGAAGTCAAGGAAGAGGGAAGACGAGAGAAGAGGAGGGAAGAAGATGTCAGCCAATCCAACCATCCTTCCAAGTTAATTTTCTTGATTCTTCTTTGTGTTTATTTCATTTGATTTATGAGATGAATATGAGGATGATGAATACTTGTTTAAGGATGTTCTAAACTCATTTGGGATTAATTCTTGAACCAATTATGATTTGATTTCTTTTGATGTTAATGTGTTTGGGTATTATGATTGTTTATCGTTTTTGCATGCTTCGGTAACATATTGAGAGATTGAACTGATAATAATATGATTAGGTTGGGTAATAAGAATTAGCAACGTAATAGATCACATAAATATCAAATCGGTAATTATACGAAGAGAGATCTTATGTAAGGACTTGATTGCTTATTAGAGTGCTTCATAACTAATTGGAACGTGGGTTGTTTTGTTAATTGAGAAGTTGCAAAATCAGAAATTCAAATTCAATTAGGGATTATGATTTAGGATTTAATGATTAGGTCTCGAGAGAGAATAATCATCCTTGAATCTAAGATCGATACCAATTAACTCAAAAGTAATTGAATTAGTAATCGACGATAGAATAAATCCCTTCTTCTCATAATTGATTAATCTTATCTTGTGCAATTTCTTTATTGTAGTGGTTGTGCTCTATTTTGATTTCCTTATGTTAATTTTAGAACTTCAATTTCAATCACTTCATAATCAATTGTTGCATTTTCTGTTTTTAATTTTAATTTTCACTTTTTTCACATTTGTTGCAATCTTAGAAAACAATAGGATTCAATTAGTTCACTAATTCCTTGAAGGATTGACACCTCAATTATTACACTTTGCGACCCCTGTACTTGCGGATTATTAAGGGTTTTATAAAAGTAAAACTTGTTCAACATATATCGGTATCTGGTTTCAAAGAAGTCATGTACAACTAAACCCACTTCATAATGTTTTGGTGAACCTTGCAAAATCCATCAAACTGCAACAAAATACATTGTAAAACTTTAAAACTAAAGTCAAAGTGCCATTTTCTAAGAAGGAATTATATTTGACTAATATTGCTTATAACATATGTGTAGTTTGACTATAAGGAGGAAAAAGTAGCAGGACTTCGCACAACTACTGGTCATATAATGAACAGTTGTTATTTTCTTAACTCTTAAAGTGTAGAAGTTGAACTTTAAAAGATGTTAAGATTTGATATATCTGAACATGGAAAATATGAAGTAGAAAGATAAGACTGAGAAACATTGAATTTGTTTATGGGAAAATAATTTAGATTTATTATACATAATGAAAAAAAATACATCTTATTAGAATAGGATTTGGTTAGAGTTAGATAAAAAATATTTTAAAATTTGTAATTTATTTATTTATAACTTTAATTTAGCTACTAATTATTGTAATAATTTGTGATAGTTAGCACATAATTTTCACGCCTAAGAATAAATATCTAAGATATAATTTTTGCAAGATTTTACATTTTTTTAGTAAATGCACATAGTTGGATGCTTGTTAAATACACGGCATCACACTAAAATTGAATTCAATACTATTATCAAAATTTGAAATATAAACAAATTATTTGCAATTTCATCAATAACAATATTTGTTTAACTTCAAATGATTAATATATAAGAAGAGCCTTGATCATTAACTTATAGTTCTTATCTTAAAGATCCTCTATTATTTATGCATCTTTAACTCTAAGAAATGTCCATATTTTTCAAAAACTCTCTAAGATTACATACTTGTTCATAAGTGCCATATGCAAGAATCTCCACATTAGTGAATATATTGCAAATATATTAGGTCGTAGTGATATATAATATCTAGAGACATTAATCAAGTGTAAGCAAATGGTTAACTTTTTTGTGGCAACCGATTTTGTCATGTAACATGCTTTTTAATCCAATCATATTCTTGCTTGTGTCTTCACCTTTGCTGTTCATAGAAGAACATGTCTTGGCACACATTTGTGTTCATCCATCACACTTAAAAAGATGCTCATAATTTTTCAAAAACTATCTAAACTTATACATTCATGTATATAAGTCATATACCAGATGTAAAATTAATTTAGAATATACGATAGGTAGTAGCTTATTTATAGGAAGTTTTTATTACGAATACTTTTTTAGAAAGATAAAAATACAAATAAGTACAGCATATACCTTGATCTTAGAAATTATCTCTAGGAGACTTCAAACATCTAAAGAATTAAAGCATATAATTTATTTAAGCTAAATACTAATGTGGCAATTGATTTTGTAATGTCCAAACCGCTGCATTAAGTTAGGTTGTTGACTTGTAATTAGCGATGACTAAAACCTTTTGGTTGAGATGTTTTTATAAGATTCAATGTCATAAAAGTTCATTTGAAATTGTCATACAATGTTTATTAGTATTGATTTAACAATTAAACTACATGTTTCATCATAGTCAACCCTAGCTTCGGTGAAGTCATATGTAACCTCCTTACTTTCTAATGTTTATGATCTTTTAAAATCCACTGGGACCCAAAAAAGCACATTATAAGGTTTTAAGACTAAAGTTAAAGTCCATTTTCTAGGAAAGCATTATGTTTGACTAATATTTCTCATGACTATTTGGATAATTTACTTGTAAATCTTGACTTTTGAATGAAAAATACTTTTATAATTTACCTCTCGAAGGTTTGTAAATCTCCCGATAACTTGCCTTAATTTTTAGATAGAAAAAGATGTGTATAGTATGCAAAGTCTCTAAAAGTCTTGTTAAAAAGCTAGAGTTTTTTTCATTTTAAATATGTTTCAATGCCTTTAGACACAATCTGAACCATAGTCATGGCCTAAGCCACAGATCCTCTTATTTTGTTTACGGGAGAGACACGATCTCTAGCACACTAGGCCTCACAGATCATAGATCCTATTATTTCTCATGCAACTTACACATGATTAATGACATATGGTCATGACTTAAGTCATATTATTCTAAATATTTTCTTCAATACCACACGATCTCTCCATAGGTCATGTTCTTAGTCGTGTCTTTTCCTGCACTTAATTTATGTACAACACAAGATGACACACAAGTGTGTACCGAGTTTTGTTTCTTTAAGCATTGTAATCTCATCTAAAGATCAAATATGCATAATTACCTTAACATATATCAAAATCTAAGAAAAATAGTTTGTTTTTAAAATCAAGTAAAATATTTAAGAAAATATGTGCATATTTTATGTATATCAAGACATTTATTTCCTAGGCCGCTTAATTCTTCAAAAACTTCTCTATCATTTTAACACACTTTCCGATCTAGTCATATTCTTGTTAGTGTCTTCACCTCTCCATTTCTAAGAAGAACACGACATGACACATAGTTGTGGTCATCTAATACACTATCAAATATAATCGTACTGAAAAAAATCTCTTTAAAACTATTTAACCCATGTATATAAGTTATATACAACATATAGAATTAATTTAAAACATATGATACATAATAGCATATTTAGAGGAAGTTTCTGTAATGAATAAGTATTTTTAGAAAAATAACAATGAAATATAAAATATAACTTGAACTTATAAATGATCTCCAAGAGACTCTAATGTATCGAGAAAATAAAGCATATAATTTATTTAAGCTAAATACCAGTGTGGCAAATAATTTTGCAATTATTTCTAAGCCGCTACATTAAATTAGGTTGTTGGCTTATACATAAGTAAGAAGAAAACCTTTTGGATAAGAAATTTTCATAAGAATTGATGGAACAATAGTCTACTTGAAATTGTTATAATAGTTGTTTATTGGCATTAGTTTAATAATTGAATTATACATTTCATTATAGTCGACCATAGTTTTAATGAAGTTATATGTAAATAACTTTACTTTCTAATGTTTCAGTGAACTTTAGAAATCTACCTAAACCTATTGAAACACATTATATGGCTTTGAGACTAAAGTTAAAGTTCTATTTAATTTCTAGGAAGGAATTGTATTTGACTAATATTGTTCGAGAACATATGTATACGTTGATTTTAAATCTTGATTCTTTGATTAAAAATAGTTTCAAAATTAACTTCTCGAGAGTTTGTAAATCTCTCAAAGACTTGTCCTAATTTTTGGAGAAAAGAAAGTGTATAAAATCTTCAAAAGTCTTTTAGAATTAAAGTTTATACCCTTTAAATATGTTTCAACACTCTTGCACACGATTTAGGCCATAATTATGGTCGCAAATTCTTCCTATTTTTGGTGGGCAAAATGTGGCCTCTAGCACACATATGACCCTAAATCATGGATCCTCTTATTTCTCTTACGACTTGTACACAATTTGAAATACAATCATTACTTAGATTGTGTTACACTACGAATTTCTTTAGCACTGCACGGTCTTTTCCTGGACTGTATTCTAAGTCTTCATGCACTTGATCTATATAAGGAATAAATTGACATATAGTCATAGATCAAAAAATTTTTCTCTAAGAATGTTATTTTCTCCATATTTTTGCAAGAAATAACCTCCATTTCTTGAATTTCATCATAAGGTCATATATATACAATTACTTGAACATTTATCAAAAAACCAAGTAAAACACTATAATTTGATGTAAAAATTAAGAACACTTAAAAAATGTGTGTTTATTTCATATATATCAACATGCTCATATTTTAGGTTGTATAATTTTTTGAAAACTCCTCCATCATTTCATCATACCCTTTGATCCATTTTTTCTTTTGGTTGTGTCTTCATATTTATATTCTAGAGAAGAACACGTCTTGTCATATGGTTGTGTCCATCTTACATACTCTAAGACTATGTTTGATTGAGTGGTTATTAAGGAAATGAAATAAAATGTAATATTATTCTATAATTTGGGAGGATGATGATAGTGAATATATAAAACTAATTAAGTTTACTAGTTGTTCTGTGAGGCCAACTTAATTAGTTTTATATAGTCACCAACAGATGATTTATAATTAAATGGAACGAAATATGATCGAAGAGGAGGGTTTCACGTTACTATGTGATACGTAATAACTTATTTATATGAAGCTTTTGTCATTATTAATTATTTTTAGCAAGATTAAAATATAAATGGTACAACATATATCCTGAACATATAAATTATTTTCAAGAGACTTCAATGTGTTGATTAGGCTATAAAGCGCAAAGCATAGTCTACTTGTTGTATAATTAATTAAACAGAGAGTTTGTAAGGTCCTGAGGCCCAAATGCTCATCATACATACATACACACATAACTTGATATTGTTTCCTATCCAATTACGAGCTTACACCTAACTACGACTATGGATCTCCAACATCGTCTCCTTCAACTTCTCAAAGCCCGCTTGAAGATTCGCTCGCTTTTTGTAGTAAAACATCTGCATGCTCTTGCCATCACACTTGGCCCCAGTTCACACCAACCCAGCTTTCTCCACAACAATATCATTACTCTTTACGCATCACTCGATGAATTACCATTGGCACACAAGACGTTTGTATATATGCCCCAGAGAAACTTAGTTTCATACAACACAATGATAAGTTCGTACAGTACTCATAATTGCTTTGGCCAAGCATGGAGTTGTTTTTATGAGATGATGAGTTGCGGATTCAGGCCAAACCAGTTTACGTTTGCTGGGTTACTATCATGTGCTTCTGTCACCATTTGTGCTGGGGTTCTGTTGCAGGCATTGACATTGAAAAATGGGTTGTTTCCTTATGATGTTTTTGTGGGTACTGCGTTGATGGGTTTGTTTGGCAAGTGTGGACGGTTTGATGAGGCGTTGCGTGCTTTTGACCTTATGCCCAATAAGAGTTTGGTGACATGGAATTCCATGATATCTTTGTTTGGTTGTCATGGCTTTGTCGAAGATTCCGTGCTGTTGTTTCGTGAGCTTGCAAGAGAAGAGGGTTTTTTGTCTGAGGCCACTTTTGTGGGCGTTTTGTCTGGATTAGCCTGTGAGCGAGATTTGGAACTAGGAGAACAAGTGCATAGTTTTATAATTAAAAACGGGTTTGATTCTGAGCTTTCGGTTGTGAATTCTGTTGTCAATATGTATGCAAATTGTGCAAGCATAGACCTTGCGGAGACAATGTTTGAGGGTATATCTTACAGGGACCTGGTGACATGGAATACAATCATTGGTGCATATGCTAAAAGTAAGAAGCCTGGAAAAGCATTAGAACTATTTCTGAAGATGTCACAGGATGAAATCAGGCCTAATCAGACAACATTTGTAAGTATTATTAATTCCCTTACCAGTTTAGTGATACCCATGTGTGGCGAATGGATTCATGCTAAAGTAATCTTAAGTGCTTTTCAAACTGACGTTTTTGTTGGTAGTGCTCTAGTGGACTATTATGGAAAATGGAACAAATTGGATGATGCCTATTCGTGTTTTCTTGACATACATGAGAAGAATGTGGTATCTTGGAATACACTAATTCTAGGTTATGCAAATAATTGCTCTTCTTTTTGCATCTCATTGCTTCGTGAAATGCTTCGATTTGGTTACCGCCCCAGTGAGATTTCGTTTTCTGCTGCTCTTAAATCCTCACGTACATCAGAACTGCAACAACTTCATTGTCAGGTTGTAAGATTGGGCCATGACAACAATGCATATGTTTTGAGCGCCCTTATTACCTCCTATGGTAGAAATGATTGCTTGACTGAAGCATTGGCCTATATTACAGCTTCTGAAACGCCTCTTGCTACTGTTCCTTCTAACAATGTTGCTGGAATTTATAACAGATCAGGCGAGTACCTTGAAACATTGAAGTTGCTTTCTCAACTTGAAAAGCCAGATGTCGTATCTTGGAACATTGCGCTTGCTGCTTGTGCACACAATTGTAATTATGAAGAGGTTTTACGGATGTTTAAACACATGCTTATGGATCGAATACCTGCAGATTCTTACACATATGTAAGCGTTCTAAGTATTTGCACAAAGCTTTGTAACGTTACACTGGGCAGTTCCATTCACAGCCTTCTGATAAAGACTTGCTTTAGTTACTGGGATGTGTTCGTCTGTAATATGTTGATAAACATGTATGGGAAATGTGGGAGCCATGGAAGTTCTATAAAAATATTCAGCTCTATGAAGGATAGAAACCTCATCACTTGGACAACTTTGGTGTCAGCCCTTGCAATCAACGGTTGTGCTCAAGAGGCATTAATCATATTTAACAAGATGGCATTTTCAGGCTTCAGACCTGATAAGGTTGCTTTTCTGGCTGCTCTTACAGCATGTCAACATGGAGGCTTGGTAAGAGAAGGTTTGGACTTGCTTGAGAAAATGGACAGTTATGGAATCAAACCAGAAATTGACCACTATCAGCGTATTGTGGACTTATTGGCCAGGTCTGGACATCTTAGGGAAGCAGAGGAAATAATAGCCACGATGCCTTTCCCCCCAAATGCCATAGTATGGCGTAGTTTCTTTGAAGGCTGTCACCGAAATAGAACTGCATAGGATCATAAGATCTGCTCAAAGATAGTCCTTGAAGTCGAGATATTAGTCCATTGGTCATGGTTAGAGGTCACCTCTTCAAGTCACTGATAGCTCTCCCTCCAATTATGCCCTCCTGTATGAAGAAAAGGTAATGCCCCCTGATATAGCCCTAAGACATTTAAAATATTCGTAATATTCTCATGTGGCTCTTGGGCTTCATATCTTCCAACTGGAAAGAGAATCAATACAGTCCATTCCAACTATTTTCTGAAAATGGATAAATTTAAGCAGGAACATGATTTTCTTTTCCCCTTTTTCTTTGTTCTTAGATGAAGGCGCTAAGCAAGAAGTTGGTGTTGGGGGATGGGGCACGAGGGAAAGGCAGGCTCGTTATTTTTCTCCATGCCAGCGGTCATGAAGGCCAATTAGCGTGGATGGAGATAGTATATGACAATCTAGAGGTTGTATAGGTTCCCTTGTGTATGGAACAACTTTGGCAATAGCTTGGTGAAACACATGGAGCTCCTTTGCGATCAAGGTAAATCTTATCAGAAACTTGCTATCAATGTGTTTAGATTTGGCTATCACATATCCGTCCTGACCGTAGAAGAAGAGCTAAGGATTTGTGGGGTTGCAAAAAAATACTAGGTGATGAAATTACGTACATATATTAGATTTAAATTGTCATCAGATTATATTCGAATGGGATAGAAAAGAATCCAAAACAACTGCAGCACAAGCTTATGATGACAATAGAACTCAATTTTATGATCAAATAACTTCGTAGAAGTTGCAAATAAATTCTTATAACTGCCTCATCATATTGCGCTTCATTCGTTAGAACATGCATTACGTATTAAATAGTCTATACATCAACCATCTCTAAATCTTCTAAATTACATCATTTCTTCATCAGATAAAATGGAACAAGGAATGTAGAGGGAAATGAATCCTGAAATTAGCAACAAAGTGGAGGACCCAGACTGATCTCAAGGATACTTCAATGCTTAAGTCCCAGTTTACTTGAGCTTGCTTGAAAAGGGCACAATCAATCGAAATGAAGTTGTTGAAAATGGTCTAAGCTTGTAGCTCAAATGGCAGAACCGCTCCCTAGTATTGTAAAGGACTCAGTCCCAGTGAAGACAATATTAGCGGTAATTGAAAATTGAAAAATTAGAGTATGTAGTCTTAACAATTCAGTCTAATTTTTGTTTCATCTCTGTAGCGATGCTTTCAAATATATTTAAACATTAAATAAAGTGGGGAATAAGACAATAAATGAAGTAATACTAAAACATGAAACCTAATAACAAGGTGTAAACGGATATAAATACTATAATCCTATAGGAAATAGGAATTGAAATTAAATAAGAAAATTCACTTTTATTTTATTTAAATACTATGAAACATTAAGACTAAAAGGGGTTTTTATAAAAAACAAGAGGAGAACTATTTTATGTGAGGGTCTTTAGGGTTTTGAGGAGGGGAAAGCATGTTATATTATAATTTTTAAAGAGGAGATAAAGTTGTAGAGCCTTTAATAAAGTAAAAAGGGTTTTAAGATAGAATGCTTCTTTTAGATTTTAATATGTAAGGAAGTTAGAAGGATTTTTCCAAATTTAGAAGGAGAGGATGTTAGTATACCTAGGGAGAGATAAGAGATAAAGAGAGAGAGGGGGAATAGAAGAGAAGATGTTAAGGAAAAGATGCCTTCCCTTTTTCAGCAGTTGCCTTTCTATTTGCATGCTTATGTCTATCCTAGTATTTATAATACAAATAATCTTGCATGCTTTGGCATTTCTAGGCTTTAGACAAGGCATCTTGTAGGCTTTACC
Organism: Erythroxylum reticulatum; assembly: GCA_025504915.1. Classification (NCBI taxonomy): domain Eukaryota; kingdom Viridiplantae; phylum Streptophyta; class Magnoliopsida; order Malpighiales; family Erythroxylaceae; genus Erythroxylum; species Erythroxylum reticulatum. The sequence continues at coordinate 2,506,044 of JANSVA010000007.1, forward strand.
TTTTCTCATAGCATCTTTCAAACTTTTTTTAGAATCTTGTAAAACTTCTCTATTTTTATTCAGATAATAGATGTACAACTACTGCTATTCTTATATATAGGGTACATAGTTATGAGAGTAACTATGTACCCTAGCTCTATGGCTGTACATCTATTATCTGAATATAGGAAGACTTCTTATTTGGAAATATCCCTAATATAGCTAGATATTACAGCTAAGGATAATCTATAAGGATAATCCCTTGATTAAGGACTATCTATTATTATGGGATTCTTTACACTCCCTCTCAAGTTGGTGCAAAGATGCCTATCATGCCTAACTTGCAAATTTGTTCTTCAAATGGTTGTCTGAATAGCCCTTTTGTGAAGACATCTGCTCTTTGTTCTTTAGTTGGAACAAATGGGATACATATGCTTCCATCTTCCATTTTTTCCCTTATAAAG
>JANSVA010000007.1:2506586-2518532 GCA_025504915.1 Erythroxylum reticulatum
ACCTTTTTCACCCTCACTGTCACTATTCTTTGAGACCAAGGCTGAACCTTCATTCTAGAATTCTATAGTTCCATTTTTTCCCAACATGACAGTTTTTCGAGCTTCCTCTCTTCTAACTTCAGAGAAGACTTCTCGGATTGAAGGTAGTGACCTTCTTCACAAAATCTGTCCCCTAACTTCATCCAATTCTTCCTTCAAACCAGCCTAAAAAACAAACACTTTTCCCTTGTTAACTTTTTCTCTATATTGGGTTATATCTTTTGGATCTTTCCACTTTGTTCCTCAAATAGATCTAAATCTTGCCATATTATAGTCATCTTATTATAATATGCAATCACATCTTGCTCACCTTACTACATGTTCCACATTTTTTAGTTGAGTTCAAATAGTTGAGCATAGTTTTCCAGGTCTGAATATGTTTATTTGACTGCTTCCCATACATGTTTGGCTGTTGGGAGAAAAATAAAGGGTCTTCCAACCCTTGGTTCCATGGAGTTGATAAGCCATGCTGTAACCGTGTCATTCTCCAAGCTCCATTGGTCGAAATTGGGGTCTTCTGGTCTTGGAGTTTGGATTACTTCTGTTATGTACCCTATTTTCCCTTTTCCAGTGATTACTAGACGGGTTGATTGGGACCATTCTAGGTAGTTTCTTCCATTTAGCTTCTAGATTGAAATAAGTAAGGAATTTTGGTTGTATGCTAACTGAATCAGGTTGATTTCCTGATCCAGAAAGAGGGGTAGAGCTGCTAGTGGTCTCGAGGGATGAAGATCTAGATCCCACCATTTCAGCCTTGTAATTCATGGAAGAGCGTGAGGCTCTGATACCATTTAAAACTTCTTTATTTATATTCAGATAATAGATGTAAAGCTGCTACTATTCTAATATTGAGCTAGGGTACATAGTTATGGGAGTCTTCCTAAATAGGAAGACTCCTTATTTGGAAATATCCCTAATATGGCTAGATATTACAGCTAAGGATAATCCTTTGATTAAGGGACTATCTATAATTACGGGATTCTCTACAAATCTTATCTGTATTTTTTATCTATTATTATTTTGATCATTTATGTCATTTTTTAAAGTCTCTGGACTGGGGTTACACCAATTATATTTCTTCATTGTCTAGGCCTAAATATGTTCTTCTTCATTATTCTTTGAGATTGAAGTGGATCAAGATTTTATCAACTACTTCATTATTTTTTGAAATATTTTTCTTCATTTTAAACTCCAAATAGAGGACATTGGCTTTCTATTTTGTTGCAAAAATATAAGCTTCATTGATCTTTTGTGTAAAGGGTTGAATATTTTGGGCTAGTCATTCTTTCACATTCTAAGGTGAAACTTTATATCTTTAGATGAACTTATCCGTCCATGTAACTTTAAACCTTCTTATCAAAATAGGAACATTTGGCTGTTGATCTTGCTTATAATGAATAATTTTGAGACAAATAACACATATGGAGAAAATAGATCTTCGTAGTCATTATGCTAGTGCTTGATTTTAAGAAATGGAATAGCCTTAGTATATTTAGGGTAAAAGGATAACATGCTTATTATTATTGATAGGTTAGTAAGATGAAACATTCTTTTGTATAATCTAAAATCAATGATGCAACATGTATTGTTGATTTGCTCCTTAATGAAATAGTACATTTTTATGGATGTTTAGAATAATAGTAAGTTAAGTTCTTGACTCATGTTTGGTGAACTTTTAGAATAAGTTAGGAACAAAACTTTTGTTTTCTAGTGTTACTACTGGAAAAACTATAGTTAATAGTACACTTACTTTGTTACGTGTTATCATTTAAAAGAACTTAAAATAATAGGGGAAATGTTTGTTACATGTTGAGTTTGTATATAGTAGGTTTGTTTATACCACTACTTGTTCTCCTTTTGAATTTGCTCCTTTGAAATCTCACTTTTGCCTACTAACGAATGTGCCAGATTTTGTTAGGTTTACATGTTAAGGTTTATGCTAACACAGAGGAGAAGAATGGGCAATATCCGAGCAAGCCAATAAGGGATCCATAAAGTTTGTTTTTAAACCCCGAGATCAAGTTTGGATTCATATCCATAAAGAGAGGTTTTTCTACACCATGGAAGTCTAAGTTGCAACCTAAAGGAGAATGACCTTTTCAAGTGTTGGAGAAGATCAATGACAATGTTTGCAAACTAGATTTGCCAAGCAACTATGATAATGTGAGTTCTAATTTCAATGTTATTGATTTATCTTATGATGTAGGTGATTTGAGGACGAATCATTTCAAGGAGGGCGAGAATGATGGAGATCAACTTATAGTACCACTTATTTGTAATCAATCATATGGTCCTTTGCAAGAAATTGGAGGTCTTATAACTATAGAAAACACCAAATGCATAAAGGTAGCATATAAAGATTAATCATGGTGATGTAAGAAAAGGAGGTTGTTTAAGAAGAATCAAATGCATTAATAAAGATTGATCACTTTTCTACATGTTAAGAAAGATGGAATATATTTAATAGATGAAGAACAAACCTTGCAGAATGTTTAACATCCTAGTCCACATGTTTTGAGTTAAATGGAGTCTAATTTGAACAATTAATATTTATTTAGGGTTTTTTATTTAAGTTAGTGGGCTTTAGTTTGTTTTACTTTAAATAAGTTAACATGTTTTATTTATGCACTTTAGTTATTTAAAGGGCAATATATATTAAAATTCTTTATGGATAAGGATTCGACTTTTTCAAAGTTGATCCTAATCAAATTATTAGGGATAAAAGGGGGTTATTCTTTTTGTTATATGAATATAAATTTTATGGATTTTTATAATTATTAAAAGTTGTCCTATTATGTAATTCATGGATCATCATAATAAGAAAATAATTTTAAAGCTTTCTTTATATTTTTAAGAATTTCTTCTTTGGTCTTTAGCAAAAACTTAACAAGATATTGTCAAGGCAACTTGTGACAATCAAAATAATAACTTTAGTTCTAATCAACTGTTTTGATTAACCTTGAGTTCTCCTTCCTTAATTTTGAAGATGGTCTTAGGATTCTCATTCCTTGTAAATTGAGTTTCAAGTGATTTTCAATTTAAGGTTCACATTATTTGATATAAGAGCTTTGGTTATTAAAATTAGATGATGTCTATCCTTTAATTATTTATTTTACTTTATTATTATTTGTAGTTGTTCATCGTTGATCATATTTAGTTCTTTTTAAGTTAGATTTCATTTTGTGCCTTCTTATTCAATCAAAGTTGTTTCTATTTACTTTTCGCTTGCATTTTTTTAAAATTAATCCGCATCGTATATACATTAAAAAAAGAGATTAAAAAATAATTCATAATCAACAATGTTTATTAAAACTTTGATATCATATATTGCACAATCACGTTATAAAGTGTTTTAGTGTGCTATGAAGTGTTTTAATCCTCTTCATATTTTAAAAGGATCCTTAGTTTTGTTTTATTGTTACTTGCTATTTTGTTAAGACCATCAATAAAGTTCTTAAAGGGCTTATGAAGAAAAGTTGAGTGGTAAAAGGTAGGAGTAGTAAGAACATCATTGAGAAAAAATGAAATTAAGTGAAACATAAGTAATTAAGTAACCTAATCTCAAGTGTAAATATGTAAAGGATTGTGTAAGGAAAACTAATTTATTTGTTGCTAACTTTCTCTTTGCATGTTTAAACACGAGTAATTGTGGAGATAACACAAAAATTGATCTCAAGTTATTTACAAAAGCTATCTAAACCAATTCATTATTTTACATATGAGGTTGGATAGTTTAGAATCGCCATCCAAACCTAAATCCTCTAAGAAGCCACGCTTGAGAAGGAAGAGGAAGATTTTGATTATGATGAGGCTAGTTCAAAAAAAGGTAAAAAAGCTATTTCAAAAAGAGATAGCAATTTGGGTCGTATTAAGATAAAAATTCATACCTTTCAAAAGAAGAATGATCTCAAACTATACATAGAGTGGGGAGGAAGGTAGAACACGTGTTTGATTTTCATAATTACTTTGAGAGAAAGAAGGTTAAACTAGTAGAAAAATGACTTTATGAATTATACTAGTATCAGGTGGGATCTGTTTGTGATTTAATAAGCATAGGAATAGTGACAAACCAATTCAGTCATGGGAAGAAGTAAAGGCAATGAGGCGTAACAGGTTCATACCTAACAATTATTATAGAGACTTGTGTCGTAATTTGTAAGGGTTGACTTAAGGTTCCTAAAGGATTATTATAAGAAAATGGAGATAGTTATGATTAGGACTAATGTAGAGGACGACCATGTGGCAATTATTGCCAAATGTATTAAAAGTTTGAAGAAAGAGAAAGTTGATGTGGTCGAATTACAATATTATGTAGAGATGGAGGATTTATTGTATTAAGCTGTCAAAGTAGAAAGGAAATTGAAGTTTAATGGTGCTTCTAAATATGGTTCAACTTCTAGATCTTCAAGGTGGTCAAATTGGAATGACAATACAATTGCCTCAAAACCTAGAAAAGATGTAAAGATAAAGGATTTAGTTGTTGTTTTCAAAGGTAAATCTGAACCTAAATCATCTTCTAAGTTACTTGATGTTAATAGAGTTACGTTTTAATGATTTGGACATATTGCTTCTCAATATCCAAATGAAAGAGATATGATTGTTATGGGTAACAGTGACATAGTGTTAGTTTAAATGCTGAAGAAGTGCCACCATTGGACAATTATAGTGATATCGACATTAAGGGACTTATGAATAGAGATATACTAATTACTAGACATGCTTTTAACATACAACTTAAGAAAGAAGGTAATGAGGTCTTACGTGAGCCCATTTTTCATACTAGGCTAATTTTTCCCATATTAAAACGCATATAATTTACAATAAATGAATGAATGTAGAGATGCTAAGGATAGATGCCAAGTTTTTCAGTGGCATTCCCTACTAGCAATTATAAGGATAAAGTTCTTTATGATATGGCGTTAATGTATACTGGTCATATACTCTTAGAGCAGCCATGGTAGTTTGATAAGAATGTTACTTATGATGGGTATAAGAATAAATACTCTTTTATAATGAATAACCAAAATATTATATTAACATCTCTTGAACTATAGAATTATGTAGGCGCCCAATCAAGATAACTAAAGTGTGTAAGATGAGAGAAATATAAGTGATCACTTAAGAAAAAGAAAAGAATGATAAAAGAGTGCATCACCTAAGAAAAAGAAAAGAATGATAAAAAAGTGTATACAGAAAAGTGAAATAGCATAGTGGTGCATAATGGAGAAAAAAGATTCAGAGTTATGTTAGTTAAGTAGCAATACTTGTACTTTTTATATAAGGTTATCGTTTTTTAACTAAAAATCTTAACACTTCTTTACATAGCGTCGTTATTTCTTTGTAGTAGGAATAAGCATATTTATTTTATAGGAAAAATACCATATTAGTTACTTCTTTTTAAGAGGTGCATAACACTAAATAAACTTGATTCTTTGTTTTTAATCCTTAATAGAACATTGTATAGAACAAACCTTGAGGAGACAAAAAAGATTCAAAGTTAAGTGAATGCGTTAGTGTAAAAAGGACATGCTTAGTTTTTATAATTTTGGTGCCAAAGAAAAATGGAACATGGCACATTTATGTTGATTATTGAGCCACTAATAAAATCATTGGAAAGTATAGACATCCTATCCCTAGGTTAAATGATATACTTGATGAATTGTATAGTCTGTGTATGTTTTCTAAAATTAATTTAAATATTGGTTATTATCAAATTCGCACGAAAGAAGGTTATGAATTGGAAAAGTGCCTTTAAGATGAAATATTGTTAGTGGTGTCTTTTGGTTTAACTAATGCACCCAATACCTTTATAAGGTTAATGAATCACATTTTACATTATTTAATTGGGAAATTTGACCATATTTTGCATTATTTCATAAGAAATTTGTTGTAGCCTTGTATAACAAAAATCTGGATGATGATATGAAACATTTTATGTTGGTTTTTAGGTTTTAAGGGAGCGTAATTATATACTAACCTTAACTAATGTGTTTTGTATGTGTGCATAGAATGCATTATTTTTCTAAATTTTATTATGATTTTGCATGGAATAAGTGTAGATGAAGATAAGGGCAATACATTTAGGGATTGACCTACACCTAGGAATAGGAATAAGGTAAGGATTTTTTTTTATGAATTATTAAGTTTTTATAGTAACATTTTTTAAAGACTTTAGTTCTATAGCAATACCTTTAAATGAACCTTTTTTAATAATTAAAATAATTAATTAATTGAATAAGGAGCTTATGAATGAGTTAAGAAGAAGATAGAAATAGAGCAGATCTCTTGTTAAGGTAAGTACAATGATAACCATTAGAAGCTTAACTTGTACAATAGATATCTAAACTACTTCTGCATCAGTTCCTATTGTTTGCACCTTTTATCAAGTGGTTAAAAATATTCTAATGAGTGGTAATTCCTAAACTACACCTATATTCCAATTCATGGTGATTAGCCACCGAAGACTTCCAGACCTATAATATAGAAACTATTAGCTCCAAACATTGATCCTTGATAAAAATGATTTCGTTAAAAATAATATCGTGTTTAAGTGGGATGATGTTCATGAGAAAGCTTTTAATACCTCGAAAAATAGGTTGAATAATGCACATTTATAAGAATGATCTAATTTTGATAAAGCTTTTAAGGTTGAATTTGATGCATTTGAAATTGGTATAAGAGCTATTTTGATGCATAATTCCAAATTGATTGCTTACTTTAGTAAAAAGTTTAAGGGGATAGAATTACGCTATCCTACTTATAATATGGAATTGCATACACTAGTAAGAGCTCTATAAACATGGAAAAAATATTTATAGTTAAAGGAATTCATAATCCATTATGATCATGAGAGATTGAAGTTTTTAAAATCCTATAGTAAGCTTAATAAGAGACATACCAAATAGTTAGAATTTATTGAGACATTTTATAAGAATGAAAAGGAAAATGTTGAAGTTGATGCATTATTTAGAAGTTACAAATTACTTATTACAAACTAAATTAATTGGTTTTGAGTTTATTAAAACTTTATATGTTAATGATGTTGATTTTGTCCAAGTGTGGATTGCATGTTCTGAGTGTGCATATGGTGAATATTATATGCATAATGGATATTTATATTAAAAAGATAAATTGTGTATATTTAAATGTTCTTTTTGCAAATTCCTGGTTATAGAGACAAATAGAAGCGACTCAATATGATATTTTTCTATGAAAAACATTTTAGACATATTGCATAAATATTTTTATTAGTCTAATATGAGATATGATGTGCAATCTGTTTGTGATAAGTCTATAACATAGAGTAAGAAAAAGCTAAAGTAATGTCGCATGGTTAGTAAACACCTTTACTTATACCTAATCAGCTTTGGATTGACATATATATAGCTTTTGTGTTAGGTTTCCTAGGCATCAAAGTGGTAAGGATATCATATTTGTTCTTATTGATATATTTAACAAGATGATGCATTTCTAAAAATAATAATGCAACACATATTATCATTTGTTCCTTAAGGAAAAAGTACGTTCATAAATTTCCTAGAACAGTAGTAAATGATAGAGATGTTAAGTTCTTAAGTCATTTTTGGCATACATTGTGGAATAAATTAGGAATTAGGCTCTTATTTTCTACTATTACACATCCTTAAATGGATGGAAAAACTAAAGTAGTAAATAGGATACTTATTACTTTCTTATATGCTGTCATTCAAAAGAACTTAAAATAATAGGAAAATAGTTTCCTCATGTTAGTTTACATACAATAGGTATGGACATTTACTATCTCTTGTTCTCTTTTTAAAGTTGTATATGACTTTAATCTTCTAGATCCTTTAGATATCTTCCGTTTTCCTATTAATAAACAAGCTAATTTGAACATTAAGCATAAGGTAGATTTGTTAGGGGTTTTCATATCAATGTTCATATTAACACAGAGAAAAAGACTGAGTAATATGTAACCTAAGTCCATAAGGGGATGCATAAAGGTTATTTCTAAACTTAGAGATTGGATTTGGGGTCATACGTATAAGGAGAAGCTTCTTATGCATAAAGGAAGAGTTGTAGCCTATAAGAGATAGAACGGTGAAGACAATGATAACGCCTACAAACTAGATTTGCTAAGCAACTATGGTATTTTAAGTGCTATTTTTAATATTGCTCACACATCTTTGTATGATGTAGGTGATTCAGGGATGAACCATTTTGAGAAGGGAGGGAATGATGGTGATCAACTTGCATTAGCATATATTTCTGACCATTCTTATGATTTTTTGTAAGGAATTAGAGGTCGAATGACTAGGACAAGGAATAAATACATGAAGCTAACTTTGCAACAATTAATAATGGAGATGTAATAAAAGGAGGATGTTCAAGATGAATTAGATGCTTTACAAAGATTTTTCACTTCTCTACATGTTGAAGATGAAATATGATTACTATATAAAGAATAGGCTTGGGAGATTGTCTAATAACTTGTTCCATATGTTTTGAGTTAAATGGGGCCTAATTCACATAATTAATATATATTTAGAGTTATATTTTTTATTTAAGTTAATTAAATTAAGTTCATTTTGTTTTAAATAAGTCATCATGTTTTATTGGGATAAGGATTTGACTTTTTCAAAGTTGTTTAGTAATTCCTAATCATATTATGAAAAGGGATAAATGGGGAATATCCTTTTCCTTATAGGTCTCTAGATTTTAGGGATTTAAGCCTATTAAAGACTATCTTATTGATGTAATTCATACATCATAGTAATAAGAAATTTTTTTGATAGCTTTCTTCACTTTTATGAGAATTTCCCCATTATTTTTTGACAAGAACTTATTATAATTTTATCAAGGCAACTTTTGGCACCAAAATCATTATAATTTTTATTCTATTTAGCTGTTTTGCTTATAGTCAAGTTCTCCTTGGTTGATTTTGAAGTTCTAATTCTTTGTAATTCGAGTTTTAGGTGGTTTAAAGCTTAAGGTTTGCAATATTTTGTATCAAAGCTTTAGTTTTTGAAATTAGGTGTTATCTTATCCTATAAGTATTTGTTGTTCTTTTTTCTTATTTGTGATTATGTCATTCATCATTAATATTAACTAATTCTTTCTTTTTGTAATCTTACCCAAATTTAATCCTATATAAATTAAGGCAATAGTGTGTATTATAAACTCTTCATTTTATTTTAAAATTATTTTAATTAAATATATTTAGACTTATATTTTATTTGAAATAATTATGGTGTTTTAAAGTATTTTTTACTTCAAGAATTTTATTTACTTCTTCATTCGAATTTTTTTCTTGATCATTAAAGTGAATTTGTTGAAGTAGTTTTTTTTAAATTATTTCACTATCTTCGTTTTGTTTTTTCTTAAGAGTCTTTAATTCATACCTTATAATAGTAATTTTTGAACGTAAAATAGATAGCATAATTTGAGAGTTCTTTAATTTTTAGATTTATCTAAAATATTATTTATGTTAGAGGAAGAAGTAGATTGTAGAATTTGGTTGGTATTTTCAATTGATAGTTATAATTTCATGAGATATCCCTTTTGTAGTTAAGGAGTTTGGATATCATTTTTAACCTCCAATCGGAACTTTTGATCTTTGTTAATGCATTAATTTGTATTTCTTCTTTTTCTTCACTTTTACCAGACCTATCATTATTTCTAAAGCTATTTATTTCTTCTAATAATAAAGATTCTTTTTTAAAATCATCTTTAAAGAGTTCCTCAAAGTTTTAACTATCATATATCATTATTGCTTATATTTTATCTCATTTTTCTTAATTTAATTCTATGCTTTGGAGTTTTTATTAATCCTACCGTATTTGGCAATATGAACTCTTACCATATTTGTAAACATATTATATTTTGTAAAGAAGGGAAATTTTGTTTTTTGTTTTATTTAGGATTTTTATAAGATTTCCTTGATTTACTCTAAGAAAATTTACTTTTGTTTTTTACCATAATTTTTTAAAGATTTATTATAACCTTTACAAGTATAATTATCATAAGTAACATATATAATTATCATAACTAACATCAATCTGTTAACAAAATGAGCCTAATTCTTTCTAGTTTTGAACATTTCATACTTTAGTATTTTTGTAATTTTATATTGGCATAATCTTCGGTCATGTTTTTAAGTAACTTAGTTCTTCATATGTTAATTTATTATAAGATATTTGGACATTATGATTTTCTTTAATTTTATTTCTAATTTTTTCTCCTAAAAGATGATGAAGTCCTATAAGGAACTTCTCGTTCCAACAAGATTGATTTCAAGCTTTCCTAAATATTATTCTAGTTAGGAAAATGTTTTTATACTACCTAAAGTTCAAAATCTTTTACGCCTTATATTTGATAATAATCCTACATTCCTATGTTTCAAATGAGAAAAGTCTCTTATAAAATGTCAAGATATTGCTAATATTAAGTTTGGGATAACATTGCATATATCAGTTTGGCAAAAAGTCCAAGCTCGGCTAGGCCTGATCTAGTCTAGTCTTAAGTCAATAAGCTCAGAGTTCACAACTCAGCCCAACTCAAAGTTTAACTATATGTATAAAAAATCCATTCCTCTTTTTTTGTTGTTTCCATCTATCACTTCTTGGTTTAGCCTCTTAACCACCATTTATGATGGTTATTACTATTGGTTTTGGAGGTGGTTTTGATTTTGGAGCTAGGATTGGAGGTGGTTTTAGCCACTAGTTACAGTGGTTGTCATTCTCTTCTCTCTCTTTTTTTCTTCTTATTGTTTAATTATGTTTAGAAGCTCTAGGTCTAGTGTTTGCGTGAGGTTGATAAAGAGACAATGGAGATGATCTAAAGTAGGGATTGTTAGGATAGGTTTCAAGTTGGTTGGGTGAGGTTTCAAGTTTTGATGTGTTGGTTTAGGTTTTAGATAGACTTTAAGCCATCCAAAACTCAATCAAACTTAGTTTTAATCAAAATTATCTAGGTTTTATCATGTTTTGAGTCACAAGGATAGGACAGGTCAGTAATGGGCCTGGCCTGACCCTACTTATTACCATCCATACTTGTATAGGTTCATTATTTTCATCTAATATTGTTTCTTCTTCTTCATCTACTTTGATTGCTTTTAATACATCATTTCTTTGATATTTAGTTAATTGGTAATCCCACCAGCCTTTTAATTATCTTGAGAATAAGTTTTGAAATAGTTTGAGCCACTAAAATACTGCCATTTTAGTGAAGGCATCTGTGTCATTCAGATCGAACTTCAATCTTGCCCTTCTACCCTAAGGTTCCATTAACTTAGTCTTAGTATGTTGACTTTAGGTCAAGTTGGGGCAATTTTGTCAATTCTACCTAAGAAATTAGTTATTAATAAATTAGCTATACTATGCCTTAATTATATTCTATATGCATTTATAACCATTTTCATTTATTTAGTGTATTTAATATATTACATTCAGGCATGACATCTATGTTCTATTCATAAACAAATATTACACTATATTTATTTTATTGTAAGACGTTGAGTTTGTTATCAATATGTATATTTAGGACAACAAACTTATAAGGTCTATGTTTAGTTTTCTAAATGATTTTATTTAATATTGGTGAAGTTGGTTGGAGAATTTCACCTTTTGTATTACTATCTTGTTTAAGCATGATAAGTGTTTGTGATTTTTACTTTTTAAGAGTTAATTGTTTTTATTTTAGCTTAGCTCCTAGCTTGTACAATTTTTTTTAATGCTAATATATTTAAGGTTTATGATATGGAAGAATTAAGAGTGTCATAAATAATATTTGCACTTACCCTTGATAAACATTTAATGTAACATATTTTTATACCCATATTAGGTATGTTTTGTGTAACACCCCATTACCCTAGGGTACGCACCGGGATGCCTGTAGGTCATTCCGATACATAGCCTAAGATAAGGGAGT
>JANSVA010000007.1:2524477-2535226 GCA_025504915.1 Erythroxylum reticulatum
GGAGTTATAATAATGGATAAATGATGAGTATTGAACTATAAATGATAGACTAAGCATGAGAAATTGAATGTTGTAAGTAAAGAGTTAGAAATCTGGAAAATATAGAAAGCAATTGGTGCAAAAGGCATAACTTTTTGTATAGAACTCTGATTGAGGTCATTTAGGTATGGTTTTAAATAGGACTTCTGGATCTACAACTTATATGAATATATTAAGAAGAGAGTTTGATGTTTATAGGGTTAAATTTTCAAGTTTCTTTAAGTGACCCGTAAAGGTCCGTTTAACTGGCATAGATGTCCACCTAATGGACATTCATGGGTCAAGTGAACCTAATTGAGGCTTAAATGGCTCTTAAATTGAACCTAGAATGATCGTTGCTTTATGTGACTAATGTATGATAAGTTTGATGTGAAAATGAAGGTTATAACTTAGTGAATGGAGGGATAATATCAAAGGACCCAAGGCATGAGTATAATGGGAATGAAGATGTTCATATGATTGTAGCTATGATTCAAAGAAGTTGTGTAATATTTATTAAGTAATTATTTGTGAATGAGAATGGGGTATTATGAGATCATATAAGGTTAGAAAAGAGATGATGAGAAATTGAGTTATGATATAGAGTAACCAAGTATTCTTGAGGTGTATGCTTATGAATAAGCTAGACACTAACAAAGGGTAAAGATTAAATGGGGAACTTAGAATGATCATGTGCAAATGAAGTGTAAATATAAATTCAATTAGACAAATATGAATCATGAAATGAGAATGAGCACAAGATGTCAATTTAGAAAATATACCCGGGATTGTCATTGAGCATGCATTATACATTACACATATACATGTCTGAAAAACTGAATGTTTATATGATTGTGCAATTAATATTGTGTATGCAATATGTGTTTTGCATAATGATCATATAGGATAGAATATCCCCATCCAAATGTTTCCGGATCATGGAAGCTAATGCTAATTTGGAGTGTGCTGTGAGTCGACCTAGATGGTCTCATTTCATTGTTTGTCCTGTTTTGAATTTTTGTATTAATTGACTACTGAATGTTTATATGAATGTCATTGATTGTGTTGATTTACGAACAAAAGGTCCAATGATTATGAGTATGATTGAGATATTGAAGTGCTCCTTGTATGTGAATTTGATGAAATACGTGATACATGACTTGATTGTTAAATGCCGGACCTAGTTCCGAAGAAAAATGTGAATATGCATATGAATGAAAAAGAATGATTCTCAACTTTAATGTTGAATGTCGGACTAATGTCCGATGATATGTGAAAATGAAAAGTTGATCATATGTGATTGATGCATTTCATTACATGAAAGATAAAGGCAGTTGTGACCGGAGTAGCCACCGAAAAGAGCTTAGAGCTTAAAATATGAAAAAGAGCCTAGAGTTCGGAAAGTGATTAAGAACCAAAGGCTCACTACATAATATGATCCCAGTATCTCCAACAGATATGGGACAGTTATTAATGAGCCGGGTATCCACAGTAGATATGGGACAATTATTAAGGATCCTGATATTCACAACAAATACAGGACAATTATTAATGAGCTCGGTATACACAATGAATACGGGACAGTTATAGGTGCTTGATCACAACAAAGAAATAAAACAAAAAGTGACGCTCATAATTATTGCATATGCATAAGATGTGAATGATTATAATGGTTTGAATGATTTTGGAGTGTGGTATGTGTTGAATGAAAAATGTGAAATGACTTATCAAGTGTATGTTATTCAATATGATTATTAATGAACGATGTGAATTATGTGAATATGTGAATTGTATGTGTTATGTGATTAAGTGAGCCATCGAGGATGGTCACTCACTAAATTCGCAAAACTCACCCAAAATTTGCAATTATTTTTTTCAGGCTCAGAAGAGTACCCCATTAGGCAAACAAGGGTATACCTATTGCATACAAGTGAAAGATAGGGGTCGGGATCAGCTCACACCTACATATATATTTCATTGTATTACTTTAAAATGTGTATTCATAAACGATGTGCAATATGTATGTAAATGATTTTGAAATGTAATAACATTATGAATATAAATGTTTTGTATTTGAAATGGGCCTGAGTGGAAAGTGAAATTTCGATGATTTATGTAATGGTTGAAATGTTGTAAATGCAAATGTTTATGAAATAAAGGTTTGGGGCCGAATTTGATTGTTGTTTTCGGTGTACGCGTATGATAAACTTAAAAATTTGTATCGGGTTTTAACTGTTTGACTGTTTTACCATGCCACTCTTGTAGGATTTACACTCAGCTAACCATCAGGATGTCAGGTACGAGTCTTGCGAGAGTGGGATGCTACAATTAGTCAAGTATATAACCAATTTCAAGAAGTTTAACACATCATCCAGTATCAAATCCCACATCACATTTTTTCATATTTCATCAAGTATAAGTACAACATTTATACAAAAATTTCATAACACCATTCCAAAACAATCCATTAATTCATCTCAATCATTAATATGATACATGTAAAGTTATATATATGCAAATGCACACATGACTCCATTTTCATTTTACTTTAATATGACCGAGTGCATATTTACCGTCCCGTATCTGTTGTGGATATCAGGCTTATTTTGTTTACTGTCCCATATCCATTGTAACTAATGGGCTCATTATTAATTAATCCTGTGGCTCTTTGTGCACAATCTGTTGTTTCGTTCAATGTCATTTATCACATTCTTCAGACCTGAGTCTGGCATTTAATATTCAATTGATTACACATTTCATATTACACATACAATTTGAAAACAGTTCCATATACAGTCTCAAGTATCAAACTCTTCGGACCAATAATGTCCAGAATTATAGAAATCATATAAGTAATCATTCAATAACTAATAGTTAGCCAAAAACAATTCAATTATAGTGAGAAACATCTAAGTTAACTCACTGTACGCTCTATAATAGCTATTGCCTTAATGATCTGACAATGTTTGGATGTTAGTGATCAACTTGTGCGTCTATAATAAAGCAATACACACATAGTTCATAATCACTAATTTGTTCAATCATATGAATATACAATCATGCACTTATGTGTTATGTTCAATGCATGCTCAATTGACCTTTTTGGGCATGTATCCTTATTCACAAAACTTGACCATTCAAACATCATAACTTGTATATAACTAGCTGCAATTAGGTTTATACCTTAAGTAAACTTGATTACTCTAAATTAATCATTCATAAATTTACTTAACTCTTTTCTATCATTATATTCACACAAATTTTCCCACTTCTTATTCATTTATACCTTATATAGATTGCTTATATCCTTTGGATCGTATTGCATTTATAAGAACACCTTTATACCTTTAACAACTCATAATTTCCAAATTTAAACACATTGATATCAAGACAATCTATTCCTTAAGTAATGACATCAATTAAGAACCTAAACTTATCAAACCCTTAACAATTAATCAAGCAACAATCTAGGTTCATTTCAAGCCTTAATTAAGTCCAAATACACTAATGTAGAGTGACTTATCCTTATTTGGTTCAACAAATTCATAAAACTGAAATTATCATTTAAAAGCTTTGGCCCCGATCATGGGGGACCTTCCCACGATCCTGGGATGAGTGCCCCGACGCATCAGGATGCATAACATAAGCTACTATGTGTGCTTCCTCTAGAATTTCTTTTCTTATACCATCAACATCCAGTACACATAATCTCTACTTTAACCACAATGCATCATCTCTCAACTTACAGAACTCGAATTATGTTTTCACTTCTCTACAATCTTCACCAATTCTGGGTCTTTGCTTTGAGCTTTCCTGATCATGTCATACTGTACTAGTCTATCTAAGCTTCAACGTAGCTAAAATGCTTCATTCTGCATGAAACTTAGGTCAACATTCAAGGCTCTCAGTTGAACTAGGTTTGGAAATCTCAATGTTTGAATTTATGCCACACTGTTATTATTTTTCTTGCTTAATGCATCAGCTACAACATTAGCTTTACCTGGATGGTATTCAATCGTGTAATCATAATCCTTAAGCAACTCAATCCAGCTCCCTTATCTTATATTCAGTTCTTTTTGACCCAAAAGAATATCTCAAACTTTTATGATCTGTAAATATCTTAAACATCTTACCATATAAATAATGTCTCCAAATTTTCAAAGTAAACACCACTGCAGTAATTTCTAAATCATAAACTGGGTAATTGAAATCATAAGATCTTAATTGTCTCGAAGCATATGCAATCACTTTACCATATTGCATCAAAACACACCCTAATCCCTGGTGTGAAGCGTCACTATATACAATATATCCTTCAGATCTAGATGGCATAGTCAATACCGATGCTGTAGTCAATCGGTGTTTTAATTCCTCAAAACTCCTTTGGCATTCGTCTCTTCATCTGAAGGTACATTATTCCTTAAAAGATTTTTCAAAAATTCTAAGATTAATGAAAACCCTTTGACAAACCTCCTGTAATAACCTACTAGTCCAAGAAAACTCCAAATCTTAGACACATTTTTAGGTGCTTCCCACTTTATCACTGCCTTAACTTTAGATGGGTCTATTTGTATACCCTGTCCAAATACTATATGACCCAAGAACACCATTTGATCAAGCCAAAATTTACACTTACTGAACTTGGCGTACAATTTCTTCTCTCTCAGTATCTGTAAGACTAACCTCAAATGCTCAGAGTGTTCCTTTCTACTCCTCAAGTACACGAAAATATCATCTATAAATACAATCAAAAAATGATCTAAATAAGGTTGGAATTTTTTATTCATCAAAGCCATAAAGGCTGCTGGAGCGTTTGTCAATCCAAAAGGCATCACCAAAAAATCAAAGTGTCCATACCTAGTTCTTAATGCACTCTTTGATACATTAGGTTCTTCTATCTTCAATTGATAATACCCTGATCTCAAATCCAGTTTAGTAAACACCTGAGCTCCCTGTAACTGAATGAGTAAATCATCTATTCTCGATAATGGATATTTATTCTTCACTGTCACCCGATTCAGTTGCCTGTAATCTATGCATAATCTTAAAGTCCCACCCTTCTTCTTTATAAACAAAATTGGAGCTCCTTAAAGTGATACACTGGGTTTGCTAAAACCCTTATCCAACAACTCCTGCAACTGAATCTTAAGTTCTACAGGTGTCATCCTATATGGAGGAAAAGATATAGGAACAGTACCTGGAATAAGGTTGATAGTAAACTTTATTTCCCTATCTGGGGGTAATCCTAGTAATTTAATAGGAAATACATCTAAGAAATCCTTAGCAACAGGAATATTCTAAATTGTCTCCTCAATTTGAGTATTGATCACATAGGCTAAATAAGCCTCACATCTACTTTGAATCATCTTAAAGGCACTCATTGATAAAATCAATATGGCTGGCATTGCTTGGCTAACACCTCGAAATATAACTCTTCGTTAACTAGGAGATTCAAGAATAAATTCTTTAGTATACAATTTATCATAACCCTATGAGCAGTAAGCCAGTTCATAACAAAAATGAGGTCTATCTCTTTCAACTGCAATACTATCAAATCAACTTTCAACTCAGCCTGGTCAACCTAAATAATACACCCTTTACATACTTTTCCAATCACTATAGTACTACCTACCGGTGTACTCACCTTTAAGTCACATTTCAACATCTCTCTCTCACAATGTAGTTTAGATTTCAAATGTTGAGTAATGAATGAATGTGTAGGTCTTGGATCTAATAATGCAAATGCCTCAAATTGAAAAACATGTAACACATATGCAACAACATTTGGAGAATTATGTGCCTCCTATCTGGTAATAGTAAAGATCCTAGCCTGGGACTGCGGTTGGTTACTTCGTACCTCATTCCTAACATTAGGACCTGCTGAACTTGTTTTACCCCTACCTCTGCCTCTTTGTCCTACTCCACTAGCTCTACTATGCTGGATAATCATTTCAGTCACTGATCTGCCTTTCACTCTAGACTATGTTCCCAATATTATGGGACAGTCTCTAATTTGATCCTCAAAAGAGCCACAATGTAAACAAATACCATGTTTCTTTCTAAAATGCTCACAACTAAGTATTTGTTGTATTTGTGCTCCATATGTTTGTCCTCTAGATGCCTGACCTCTACCACTACCAGTATGACCAAAACTACCTCTCAGTCTAAACCATGACTGCTTTGTTCTAATTTGTGATCATGATGATCTATTCTGGCGTTTACTGAATCTCCTGCCAGAATCAACCTGAGACTTACCATGCCTCTTAATTCTAAACTCATGCCTGTACTCTCCTTGTTCATCTTTTAATAACTTCTAAATCCGAATTGAAGTAGTTCTCAGCTTAGTAAAACTATTAAAATTAGTAATAGCAAACCTCGTCCTGATTTCCATATTCAGCCAATTCTTAAACCGCCTACACTTATCTTCCTTAGTCAAAATCAGAGCAGTAGCATATCCCATTAATTCATTAAACCACACCTCATACTTGACTACAGTGAGATTTCCCTATTTCAGATCGAGAAACTCTTTCATCTTCCTATCTAAATAGATCTTTGGCATATAATTCTCCTTAAAGACCTTTAGGAAGTCTTCCCACGTCAATCTACAAGGTTAGGTAGAACTACATGGGATAGTCTTCCACTACTAATAAGCCGAACCTTAAAGTAATGAGACTGCGTAGTCAAACTTTTCATCAGGCGGTCCATCTAATCAAACACCCTTTTTGTTCTTTCCAACCAACCTTCTGCCTTAGTAGGTTCTGGACTTCTATAGAAGTATACAACCCCCTACTTCCTAAGTTTATCATACCTCCTTTGTCTCCTCTCAAGAATTTTTTGAGGAATTTGATCTGAATGAGGTATTGGGGACTCCCTATTGGCTCTTATAGACTCAAGATCATCTAATTTTGCGACTCGATATCCTATAAAAGATGACCTATACAAAAACAACAGCGATCACTATTTAGGTCTCTTTTTATATAACATGTTTAAATGCTCACATATGCCTCTAAGGATGCTAAACCATGCTCTGATACCAAAATTGTAATATACCACTTCTATAGAGCATATGTCTGAACATCCAAAGGATATTTGAGAACATAACCTATGAGAATGGCATAGTCACATTAACTTATTATGGCATCACATTTATTATAAGTATTCAAAATGATCAAATCTCCTCATTTCATTCACAAAATAAACTTATTTACATTGTACCATTACAATTCATATCCATGTATTTACATTACATAACATTTGATAGTTTACAACTCCATACAAAATGTTAACATAAAATGTGAAGCTAAATAAACACATCTTAATTAGACTCTTCAAATATCAGTTGACTAAACCTTTGAGACATTCTTATTCTCAAAATGATAGTACTAGAATTCTACTTGATTGCCTTAGAAGCTAGAAATCCCTTGTACCTGAAAATCAATATTACAATTTTGGTGAGTTTACGAACTCAATGAGCGAACCATCATCGATGTGCTCACTCCATTCAGAACACAAAGTCAAGTATTTAACTAATTTTAAGAAGTTTAACACATCATCTAGTATCAAATCCCATATCACATTTCATCATATTTTATCAAGTATAATTACAACATGTATGTAAACATTTCATAACACTATTCCAAAACAATCTATTAATTCATCTCAATCATTCATATGATACATGTAAAGTTATATATGTATATATATGCATACATGACTCCATTTTGATTTTACTTTCTTATGACCGAGAGCCTATTTACTGTCCCATATCTGTTGTAGATATCGAGCTCATTTCATTTACTATCCCATATCCGTTGTGGATACTAGGCTCATTGTTAACTGATCCTGTGGCTCTTTGTGCACAATTCCTGAGCGCAAAGCCTTTTTTCATGTTGGTCACTCCGGTCATAACTCCTTTATCTGATCATACATATCAATGTAATGGAATGCATCAATTCACATAATATGCTACCAATACTTTTCATTCAATGTGTTCATGTCATTTATCACATTCTTCAGATATGAGTCTGATATTCAAGATTCAAATGAGTACACATTCCATATTACATATACAATTTGAAAATACTTCCATATACATTCTCAAGTATCAAAATCCTTGGACCAATAATGTCTAGAATCATAGCAATTATATAAGTAACCATTCAATAACTAAAAGTTAACCAAAAATCAATTCAATCATAGTGAGAAATATCTAGGTTAACTCACTGTATGCTTTAGAATAGCTATTGCCTTGACAGGTAAAGTCTGGATGTTGGCAATTAACTTATACGTCTATAGTCAAGCAATACACACATAGTTCACAATCACTAATTTGTTCAATGATATGATTATACAATCATGTACATCTATATGTGTCATGTTCAATGCATGCTTAATTAACCTTTTTGGGTATGTATTCTTATTCACAAACCTTGACCATTCAAACATCATAACTTGTATATAACTTGTTCCAATTAGGTTTATACCTTAAGTAAACTTGATTACACTAAATTCATCATTCATACATTTACTAACCCTTTTCTAGTAATATATTCACACAAAATTTTCCTAATTCTAATTCAATTATACCTAATACACATTACTCATATCCTTTAGGTCATATTTGCATTCATAAGAACACCTTTATACCTTTAACAAATCATAATTTCCAAATTCAAACACATTGATATCAAAACAACCCATTCCTTAAGTAATGAGATCAATTAACAACCTAAACTTATCGAACCCTTAACCAATTAATCAAGCAACAATATAGGTTCATTTCAAGCTTTAATCAAGTCCAAATACACCAATTTAGAGTGACTTATCCTCTTTTGGTTCAATAAATTCACAAAATCGAAATTATCATTTAAAAGTTTTGGTCGCGATCATAGGGACCTTCCCACGATTGTGGGATGAGTGCCCCGAAGTGCACTATCTAATTTCCCTTAATTTTCCAAATTCAAACACCTTCATACCAAATCCAAAATATTTTCATATTATTCCATTAATTATATCTCAATTATACCTTAATTATTCTTTAATTGCTCAACAATTTCATCTCCAACTCCAACTCAAAATCATTCATTGGGCAATTTATAAACTATTTATCCTTCATGCATATAAAAATAAAATAGAAACTTTCATTCACTTAATCTCATCATATATATAGTCCTAGTTCTTTTTTCCGAATTCAATAATACTTCACTAACACCTTGCTTTAGCATAAATTCACCTTTATTTAAACTTCAAATCTCAATCTGAAAAATCCATATAACAACTGTAACCTACAGTTCTCATGCATCAAAAACAAAACAGAAAAGTATCCAATTCATGTATCATTTTCTAGCACACTTCATCATGAACATCACATGCAATCCATCCCAATTCAGTCATAAAAAACTTTCTATTATAACATGCCACAAAGCTCAATACTTTACTTACTTGTTTAACTCAAGTTTTACATCAATTCATCAAGTCTACTTTGCCTTATATGCATACAAGATCATCTCAAATAAAAGGTGGGAATTGGATGGGTTTTCATCAAGGATAAAAGACAATAGAAAAAAAAATAATGTTATGGTTCTATAACTATCTTGTGAAGGGTGAAAGTTTGGATTTTTGGTGTGGAAATTAGAAACAAACTTAAGCAAAATGAAAGGATGTGAGGGTATGGTGTTTCGGTGGTGAGAGGAAAGGAGAAGAAGAATGAACCCAACAGAAACTATCCCTACAGTAGCTTAACTCATTAGGTGCTAGATGTCACCATTTCATAATGACATTTGTCACCTATGTATACATTCCACTTGTCCCATATATAAACTGCCAAATGTCACCAATATCCTAGGCCATTTGTCACTCAATCACTGCTTCCATTTGTTACTTAATTTCCTATGCCAAATGTCACTCAATTCTATTGCTATATGTAAATTATTTTATAGGCTTAGCCGTCATAAATTTTCATGTGTCAATTTGACATTTTTCCTAAAGTAAATTCACATTTTAATTCATCAATTTTCCAATTGTAACAATTAATTCCAAATTTACTAATTATAATCCACCAAATCAAAATTCAAGACATGAGGAATATTCAATCAAATCATCATCATTTTAAACCTTTCATACCTCAGAACATTTCAATTGAGTGCACATACAGTCTTTGCAACATTTTCTAAATCAACATTCATATGTGTATATGCCCATGTTGTGCATGTGAATGAAATGCGCCTCATAAATTCTAAAATGTTATGACTCAAAAGTCTAACATTCTAACCCTCAGTAAGTTTTAGAGCCTAGTCTATTACAAAAAAGAATCAAAATATCACTGACTTGTGTCTACAACTAGTCACTACTATTTTAAAGATAATGCATATTGATCAACCATAAGAGTAAAAATACATGGTTGCCATGGATTTTTCTAGTCAATTCACTCTCTAAGTATAATTTTATAGTCATAAAAGCAATAGAAAAAGAGAAAATGTTTGTTTGTTTATTTGATTTTGAAAACGCCTAAGAAGCCACATAGGCAACAATTAAGCTTAAAAACATATGTAAAAACTAATATCCCCACCCACATATTTAAAACTTACATTGTCCCCAATGTAACATCAAATGTAAGAAATGAAGTGTTTAACAAAAATAGCAAATGTGAGAACGTAAATTGAAAGGAATAACTTCCCTTGGGTTGCCTCCAGGGCTTTTTTGCACTGATTTTCCCACGACTGAG
The DNA here is from genome assembly GCA_025504915.1 of Erythroxylum reticulatum. Classification (NCBI taxonomy): domain Eukaryota; kingdom Viridiplantae; phylum Streptophyta; class Magnoliopsida; order Malpighiales; family Erythroxylaceae; genus Erythroxylum; species Erythroxylum reticulatum. The sequence goes on from JANSVA010000007.1 coordinate 2,535,219, forward strand.
TATGACCT
>JANSVA010000007.1:2541463-2572068 GCA_025504915.1 Erythroxylum reticulatum
AATATTATATAAGAAATTAAATAAATTTATTTAATTAAAAATAATTTATCTTTAAGTTTTGTCTAATATGTAATTATTATCAGTGATAAAAATATAACTACATTAATATTAACAATCAAACTAGTTTTTGTTTTTATTTGAAAGAAAAACAGAAACTAAAAACTACAATAAAAAACAAAAGTAGAACGAAACGAATATATTTTTTACTAAATTTGAAAACAAAAACTGAAAACAAAAAATATAAATAGAAAAAACATCCCCAAAACAAACCTTATTCGAAACTAAAAATACCTTATTTTTAACCTAAGCTAACTAAATCTGTAATCAATACGTCCTCATCCTCGGTTAACTTAATCAAATTCCTAAATACCTTTTCCTTATCTTTAAGAAACCCTAATGTTTATAAAGAAGACTTTGAGATTTTGGAGAGTGAGTAAGTGCTTTTTTCTATCACAAAATAAAAAAGTACTTTTTTAATAGATATAGTTTTTTTGGCAACTAAAATATAACTTTTTAAGAAGTTTATCAAAAAGTACCTTTTCAGGTAGATTTTTCATATCAATTAATGAACCTATTTTTTAGTCTCTTTTGTCCTTATGTTTTATACATAATTCCAATAATACCAACAAACACATCTTTATGTTTATATTTATATTTATATAATATTATTTGTCTTTTTATATGTTTTAATATTTATTTTAATATTAATTTTACTTACGTTATAATCCATGTAAAATATTTGATTAAATATATTTTTATTTAAGTTTTATATGGTTTAAAATTATATAATATTTAATATATTGTGCTTTGCATATTGTTTAATATATTTTAAATAATATTTATATGCATAAATAATTTTTATTACAAATTTTTATTACACAATAATTTTATTACAAAATAAAATATAGTTAAAATTAAAAGTACTTTTTTTTATTTTTAAACAATTTATTGTATGAAATTCTTTCAAAAAAAACTCTTTTTTAAATGACAGTCAAATAATCAACTAGTTTTTTTAAAAAACTCTTTTAAAAAAAATTCTACTGATATAAATCCATCTAAACAGGTGTTTAGTCACTAACACTTATTTTAGCCATCGTCGATTAGGATCCACATGTTGCCACCGATAGGGATGACAATTAGGCTTGACCCAAAGTCAACAGGTTAGGTTTGAGTTAATTGAACCTCAAGTTCGATCTAGCCTCAGGCTAGGCTCAGGTTCGAGCTGCTCAAGTTTAGCCTTACTCGAGGCCCAATTTTTTTAAACAAAATGACATTAGTTTATACGTTAAATTTTAAATTTTTGGTTAAGTGGAACTCGAGCTTGGACCACCTCTAACCTTATTTGTCTTAGGCCCTCTACTTCAGACCTCATTGAGCTTAGACCCTAACAGGCGTGAGCTGAGCCAGTCTCGACTTATTGTCATCGCTAGCTACAGAACATGAATGGAGACAAGCATATGCCAATAGCCACCGTGAGGAGAGGAGAACCATCAATCGCTTCACCTTATGCCACTTACTTCCAGAGCATTACACGACCCTCTTCTCTGAACGCCACCAACATCCATTGACCCTAAAGTTTTTTTTGGTTCTCAACCATTCCTAACAACTACCATAACAACCCATAACTCAACCACAGACAAAGGGAAAATAATCTTATCATGTGATCGGGGAGAGAACTCGACAAAAGTTTCATAAATACCCAAATGATAAAGGCCATCTTCTACCACCTTTAACCATCGCATAACCCCCCAAAACTTTCATCACAACAAAAGAAACAAGACAAGACTAACCATATCAAGAACATCTTTGATATTTAGGTTTCTAAAACCCAACATAGTAACTTGAACCTTTTAGGTTCTAAAATGAGATGGAAATTGTTGTTTATAACAAATTCATCTCCACTGACCTATTGCATATACGTATCAACAAATTAGAATTTAAGGCTTAAATTTCCAGAATCAATGAAGGTTTTCAATAATAATTTATTGTCAAGCTTGCATGGAAATGAGGCTATAGACTAATGAATAATATGAACTTTTAAGATTTCATTCAAATCTTATTTGATTGCATAGTTAGGTTTTATAATATTTGCACAATCAATTCGATAATTAATAATTAGTAAAAATTACATAATAATCAATTCGTAGAAGAAAAGATAGCTTTTATATCACTCTTCGGACCAAAATCTAATCCCGTACACAATAGAGTAAGAACAAAACTTTTTCTTGCAATTTCTTAGAAGTCAAGATTACTTTAAATTTATAATTTGATTAATGCATAAAATATAAAAAAGCATGATGCATAAACTAATTTTTGAAATAGGGTTATTGCCATCATTGTAGCAGCAGAGGCTTCTTATGATATATCTCGCACAGTATATTAGGTTCACATTCTAAGTTCTTAAAGATTAATAGGACAATCCATATTTAAAATTAACCCTTATCATGCCACGATAAAATAATAATTCTAATAATAATAATAATAATAATATGGTGTACAGAAAATAAAGACTTGGTATGGCGGTGCTTTACAATGGAAATGGAGAATCTTTGTCAATGGAGCACTTATCATTTCTGGGATATGCAATCGAATTAAATGAAAAAGAAGTTTAAGTGATCCACATTTGACTTCCTTTCAACAGTACGACAAATTAATTAAAAAAAACTAAAACACTTAAAAGGGAATTTATGCTTTATTTATTTATTTATTATTACCCAAATTAAAGAGACATTGTCTGTTTGCAACTGCCAACGATTGAAGGTGAAAGTTGGCCAACTGTCAAAGGAACGGACAAGTGTTAGTTGCATCAGAATAGGATTTCCATTACTTAAAATCCCCTGCTGTGTAGTTCTATTACTTCAGTTTTGGTGTTAAAGGTTTTTAACTGCAAATATACATTCAAAAGCTTTTGTTAAATATGATTCTCCATGGTTAATGAGGATCTGGGAGGGCCACCGATGTATGCAACCTCCTCTTTATAATTTTACAAAGATGTTGTTTCCGTGATTCGAAATTATAACTTTCAGGTAAACAATGAGCAATTTTTATCAATTGCTTCCGACTTTTTGCTAAATATGATTAATTCATTTTATTAAATACCAAATCAAAAATATCTTTAAAGCTAAGTTTGATCGTGCTGCAAATAGTTTATGAGCACAATATTTCATAGTGGTTAGTCTCTTTATTTCCCTACATATTTTGATAAATGGAATGGCAAGTTATGACAATTTTGTGATTGCTCATAGTTTTGACACGCATAGAAATCCTTGCAATGTCACGAGAATTTATTATCCCATTTTGATTAATAATCCAAAGTTTCTAAACAACTATTTAATGATAGAAGTATTGAATAGGTCCAAACGAAGTAGCTAGCTAGCATGTTATTGCTTTGATTTGGCATAATTAAAAGGACAATTAAGATAGTGATTAGCGCCTTTAATGACTTTCTTTTTTCAAAATTTTTGTTTTAAAGAAAAAGGTTGCTCTTGTATGTCCGTATTATGAGAAGGGACCAGACAATGCAAAAGGAGAAGAGAGTAAGGATAAGGTTATTTATGCTTAAGCATGTGAATCGAGGCGTATCCCACGTCAATCCCATGTGGGCACACATAGATTTTGGCCAAATTCTCAAAACAAGCCAAATTTTCGATAAACAAAATATTAACTCAATCCAAGAAATACTAAGAGCGAGCCCGAACTTGGTTTTCACACATCAAACATCCCTAGGATCCCATTTTGAGCTGTTCAGTTTTATGTTTGATAAATTCTTTTTCAGGAAAATGGAAATTGCGTATTGATTATTAAGAAGTTAGAGATTCAAGCAATTTTATGAAATAACCATAATTTACTCAAGTTTTTTTCCCTTGTCAACGAGAGAAATATACGCCATGCACGAAACATAAAAGGGATAGATTGAATATACACATCGATAAAGACAAATGGTACACTTGAGAAATATATGACACGTACGAAAACAAATAAAACCTAACTTGCCTTTCATGGAGTAGTCGACAACTCCTTTTTGGACGACTTGGACACGTTCTCTCCACTCAGGTTTTCCATCGTTGCTGGTGACTTTGGCTTATGTGTGTATATATAAACTGCAATTAAGTTGCAAGTTCGTTGCCATATTCACAAACTAGCTAAGTTCTTAATATATTTCTTCTCGATTAGCTTCTACACAAGTATATGTTAATGGCTATAAAGGCATTATTGCTCGTCTTCATTGTTGTCTCTTCAAATACTGTTGTGAGTTCACAGGCAAGAATTCTCCACGTCCAGGGTGATGAGCTGCAATGGAGACAGATGAATTTCCATGCTGCCCATGTTCTTGTGCATGAATTAAAGTTGGATATGGAGAAACAAAGGTCGTATTGGACCAATGTGGATAAGGATAGGGTCTCACCAGGAGGACCGGATCCTCAGCACCATCTTTAACAAATCATCAATGTCTGCATCACAGACATTTCCCACCCATCCAATTTATTTTCATTGAGAATGATGCTTTTGTAATCTAATTTACCATGAAAAGCTATGGAATTGGCGTTGGGAAAGAGTAAGCTTTTTTCTCCCTTGTTGATCTTAAGAGTAAAAGCCTCGCTAGTTGATCAACCAACTAAACATGAATGAATTATGTTTTGGTCTAAAACTGCACGATGAATTTATATAAAAATCTTTACATGCAACTATTTGTATTCTATTCTCAAGAAAAAATGAGTACCCAAAGCTAAAATTGCTATTTGCTTTAAAGAAGTAACAATGTCAAGATATAAGAGCTGCCCTGCTCTTCAACTCCAATCTTTTAGTTTCTTATTTTCTGTATAGTATAAAGGATAGTTTCAACCGAGTTTGATTTGCAGACATGCCTTTTTATTGGCCTTACTAGTCATAATCACCTTTTCTAATCCAATGAATTGTCTTTACTACCAGTTCATGCCTGTCTAATACTTGCCTCCGATGCAGCCTATTATTCCTTTCTCTCCACATTGCATAAATGCATAAGATGAATGTAGTTTTGAAAATGCTTGACTCCTTTCCCATCGCTTTGATTTGGTTGCTAGCCCATTTCATAATCATATGCAATTCTCTAGCATGGTAATTAACTTTTAACAATTGTTGTACCTTAGACCAAAGTGCTTGAAAGAAGGAGCATTAGAATAACAGATGGGAGCTAGACTCAAGCAAGTTTTGATAAAGCAAACACACCTTATCTGGAGAACTAAAGCATATATCTTTAATCCTTAATCTTTGTCTGACTATTAACCAAATGATGAAGGATGTGTTAGGAACTAAGGACTTAGTCGATACCAATTTAAACTATTATACTTTTTGATAACAAGTCATTAACATTTCCAAACAAGATTTGTTGGTGAATTTGAGTGATTTATCCCATAACTAGATCACACAATTAGAATCATTTGGCTTAGCTTATTGATAAATGCTTAATTGTTCATATTTTTAAGTTTATATTTAGTGCATTTCACCCGTTTCTTTTAAGTTTTTTAATAATTAATTAATACATATTTATAGGTCATAATTCACTTATTTAGAGTAAAAGGAATGAGTTCAGACAAGTTTGGAGCAATTTGGTGTTATTTTGACGAAGCTATAAAGCTGCAAGAAAAGTATATGGCATAAACACGACCGTGTACTTGCCTATGTATGTTTCATATCAAACAAGTTATTTTAAATTCTCAGAGAGTTACATAGCTATAAACACGCCCTTGTTTAAGAAGTATATGTTCGTATACTTACCTGTGTACTTAAACATGATCATGTTTCATGCAAGATAAACTATTTTAAAGTTTCAAAGAGTTATATGAGCATCAACTGTTTGTTTACTTGCCTATGTTCATATTTTAACCATGTGTTTGAAAGTACATGGCCATGAACAAGCCCACGTACACGCCTGTGTACAACCCAAAAATTAAAATTTCAAACTATAAAAGGTAAAGCAGAAAGGAAGCTTAGGCGACGTAAATAGAAGACCTAAAATGAAAGAAAGAACGAAGAGAAAGCAAGAAGACTTATTTGGAGTTAATTTCCAACAAGTTAAAGTAGATTTCATGAAGATTAAAAGGGATTTGATCACGTTTCTTTTAATTTTTTTTATTTTAGTTGTGGTGTTATGTTTGATATGATTAGGAACTAAATCCTTTACGGTACCTGGATAAGATGAACTCTAGGACAGACTTTGTAATGATTTTACTTTATTATTATTTTATTAAGATTTAATTATGCATTCTTTATTATTCTTGAATTAATATTATTAGGATGTTAATTCATGTTTGATGTCATATAATTGAAATTAAGAAATTCTTTGTATAAATTGATTTACCATAATTAAAAGGAGTTCCTTAAAAACCTAGAGATAGGTTGATATAACTCTTCCAAATTAAGGTCAAACATAATAGAGAAATTTATAAATCAATTAATGTAATTCTAGGATTTTAATTAGAAAGAGAATTTGATTAATCAACCTAAGATTAGTAGTTAATAAGTCTTGAGAAAGATATAAGCATAATTGAGAAATTTCACAGTCCAATGAACTTTATTTTAAATTGATATGTGAAGTTTTAATTGCATGAGAAGTTATATAAGGAACTCGAAATCTGAGGACCATTGCCTTCATTGATTGTTTCTGAGTTTAATCTATATTCTAGTTAATCAGTTGTGTTGATATTTCTTTGTTTATTTGTTTTACTTTTAAATTTGATAAATTTTCATCACCATAATTTTCTAAAATAGATAACAGAAAGATAGTTAGTACTAGTGATTCTAGTTATTATAAAATTGATCCATACTCACCAGCTATAACTGCACTATGTGCTTGTAGTATAAAACAAATAAATCAAGTTTTAGATGTTATTTCCAAGGATTATAATATTAGGAAAAGCTTATTTTTATTATCTAGTCATTTTTTTTCTTCTAAGTAGTTTTTGTATCTTGTATATTTATTTATTTATCCTTAAAGCTCCTTTTCAAGATCCTGTGTCTATGGATTATTTTTAAGATTCGGTTATTCATTATTATAGCTACCAAATACAATAAAATGATGAAAAAGATAGTACATGCAATCGCTTATGGAAACACTGGATTGTAACACGTATTTACAATCAAAATTCATGATATGTTGTGACATTTGGGGTGGTGGCCTCCCTAATCATGAATTTTAAACACATCTAAAACATCTAATTTGCATAGAGAATTGGCTTCAAAATCCCTTATAATGATACTTACAATTTTAGGTGGAGAAAGTATCTCAATTTTATATGAAATGATCAAGTTTCACATAGATTTCTACTATAGTTGTAAAAGGAGGATCAACACCTTGAGAGCTCCTTATGAAAGCAATTACTAACTAGGGTTACCCTTTACGAAACTGAAGAGCTATTTACCTCTTTTTATAATATAAGAATTTTAATTGGACAACTTGTTGAGCTTGTTTTTTAATAGCAACTAGGTAGTTTATTTGAATACACTGAGCCAAATTTAAGAGAATAAGTGAATATGCAAACTTTTTAGAGTGGAGAGTACTTAGAGGTTTAAGACAAGGAGGAAGTTGTTGTGTAAGAAGAAAAGGAGGAGAAAGAGGAAGAAAAAAAGAAGCCAAATAAGGAAGCTATTAAGGAATTATCATAGTCATTGCAAGTATGAAGGGCTCCTATTTCCCATAAAACAAATTTCATAACCAATTGATGATTTAGGAGTTTTTATTATCCCTTATTATATTAATAGTTTGCTACTAAAAAGAGCATTAGAAGATTTACTGGTTTTATTAATTTGATACCATATGTCCTTATTATATTACAATATGTGGCCTATTTGGAAGCTAATGAACTCTTATTTAGGAAGACATGTAGAACCAAACCACTGATTATAAATTCAAGTTGAGTAAATTGCTTGCATAGAATTCTTGCTAAAAAAATCATAAAGAAGTGATAGTTGGGAGGTGATCCAACAATTAGTTGTCTTGTTTTATGTAGTTTGTAGGATTTTCATTAGTAGTTTAGTTGTTTTTGTAGTTTTAGTCTTATGTTTCTAATTTTTTAAGTTGAGATTTTATAGAATTCTGCAGGTTCTAAAGGCAACATCACCTTTATGCGTTAGAGTAAAGAAAATTTTACTGACACTAGCTGGATGTTAATGATATTGGATAAAGATGGAAATCTTTTACTATTAGGAAAATACTAGTTATCCTTATGTCCTCTCATTTTTTATATATGTTTTTATTGTTCTTGCATATTTTGTATATTAGGGACAATGTACAACTTAATTAGGAAAGAGACTTCACAATCAAACTTGTCAATTTTGTTATAATTAGATTAATAATAAATAATTCAAAAAAATGGAAAGAATATTGATTAAAAAGATTTATCAGTTTGGTTATGATTTGATTTAATTTGTTTAGGCAAATAGTTATGAGTTTTAATGACTAAGTTGATTTCAATTTAGTTCGTTAATTTTGAAAATAGATACTTGATTTGTATTATGATACTTTATTTATAATTTGTTCATGTATTGAGCTAAATATGAATCTTTTTAGATGTTTTCATTATCCCATATAAAAATAAAAAAAGGAAAGGAAAGAAAAAATAGTAGTATGTGACTAAACAACATCAATAATTTCACTTTAATGGTTTTGTAATAATAAAAATGCCAAAGTTAAACAGTGGTGCTAGCAATCATTCGAGATAGTGACCTAGTTGAGTAATCGAGGGTATAATGACAAAGTAATTACTCTCGTGTCAAAATATTAGGTGACTTTTCAAACAAGCTTCTAAATGCTCTTATATTGTTTAAATTTAATGTTTTTTTAAGGGTATGAAAATGTTTAAAGGTTTTAGCATCTTTTTCTCATGTATGTTCACTTCATGCATTAATTGGAATGGTGGGAATTGAGTTAAAATTTAAAGAATTGTAAATTAATTTATAATCTAGTGTAAGTAATTAAGTACTTAATATTTCAATAAAATTTGCAATTGAATGAATAATAGAGAATCTTAATGAATATCTTCAATGTGTTTCCCAAAGTTGTTTCTTGTTAAATTGAGAGTAATGAAATTGATTTGCTTGAGCACAAGTAAACATTTAAGTGTAGGGGAGTTTAATAAGTGTTTAATTGTTCATATTTTTAAGTTTATATTTAATGCATTTTGTTTGTTTATTTAAGTTTTTTGATTGATTTTAGTACTTAATTCATTCATATTTCATTTTTAGGTTGTAATTTACTTATTTGAAGCAAAAAGAATGAATTCAAACAAGTTTTGGGTGATTTGGAGTTGTTTCGATAAAGTTATAAAGCTGCAAGAAAATAAATAGTTATGTACTTACTTGTATGTAGTTATGTTTCACGCAAAACAAATTATTTTAAAGCTTTAAAAAGTTACAAGGCTATTAATATGTCTGTGTTTATGAAGTACACACTTGTGTACTTGCTAATGTAATTAAATATAATCATGTTTCATGTCAAACGAGTTGTTTTAAAGTTTTAGAGAGTTACCAAAGCATGAGAATGAATGTGTTAGAGATGAACATGCCAGTGTACTTACCTATACTCACATTTTGAGCCTGTATTTTCTCTAGATTTTAGGATCTTATTATTTTTAAAGTACACATGCATGAACACACTTGTATACATGTGCCACTCAAAAACCTAATTTGTAAAGTATCAAAGGAAAATTCAAAAGGGAAAGTATAAAGGAAGTTCAACAGACACTAATAAAAGACCTAGAACTATAGAGAGAACAAAAGCAAGCAAAAGGGCTTATTTGGAGTGAATTTCATCAATTTAAAGTCGATTTCATGAAGATTAAAAGGGACTCCATCATGTTTCTTTTAGTTTTTTATTTTTCTTTTAGCATTGATGTTATGTTTCATATGATTAGGAATTAAATCCTTTATGATATCAGGATAAAATGAACCTTAAGATGGACCTTGTAGTAATATTATTTTGTTTTAATTTATTCTTTAGTTTTATTGAGATTTAATTATGTAATCTTTATTATTCTTGATTAATATTATAGATATGTTAATTCAAATTTGATTTCATGCAATTAAGATTGAGAAATCATTTGTATGGATTGATTTAACATAATTGAAAGGAGTTACATGAAATTAGGGTTAATTATAGGGTTTTAATTAGAAATGTATTTCAATTAATCAACCTAGGATTAGTTATTAATAATCTTAAGAAAGATATTAGCATAATTAAAGAATTTTCAATGCTTAATAAACTTTAGTTTAAAATTAATGTGTGAAGTTTTAATTGTACTAGAAGTCCTAGGGAGATTCAAAATCTAAGTATCATTGTCTTCATTGATTGTTTCTGAGTTTAATCTTCATTATAGTTAATCAATTTCATTCTAGTTAATCAATTGTATTGATTTATTCTTAATTTATTGTCCAATCAATTTCATTCTAGTTAATCAATTATATTGATTTATTCTTAATTTATTGTTCTACTTTTGAATTTGGTCAAATTTTTGTTACCATGATTGTTAGACTAGATAATAGAAAGATTGTTAATACTAGTAATTCTAGTCCTCAAAGGATCGACCCATACTCATAGTGCTAGCTAGAGCTACATTGTGTATATGTGGTATAAAATGAATCAATCGCTTATAATTAGGAAGATATGCCTCAATGATAGATAATCCTCTTAAGTTGCATCTACAATCTTCACCACTTATTAGTAAAAGATTTGAAGTCTAAGAGCATTCAAGTCTAATCTTAAGTAAAGGGAACAATATTGCACCAATTATCAAAACAAAACTAAGTATCCTTACCATCACCTATCAAGCTTTTGAAGGAAGAGATAATTTGATCGTCAACCTAAGCATTTTGATTAGGGTCTACAAATGCTCCTTACTTTCTTTTAAATTCTAGAAGCTTGCATCATATAGGTAGTATACATGTGTCCACTTGACCCATATTTCCTCCTTGTCATTAAATAGTTGTATATTCTTTTTTCATGTAGCATGTGTTTCATTACTTTGATAAAGACCAATCCCAGTCCCCCTTCCGCGATAACCAAAAAATGACCACTTCACCTCTCTTAGGTCTTGTTTAGTAATTAGTAACAAAGAGGTGAAAATGGGAATGCAACCTTTATTCCCTAACTATTGGATGTTTGATTACTGATAATAGATAAGAAAAGGAATGATAAAAATGGAATGAATCCTAAAAATTCCTAGACTTTGTTCCCAAGAAGAGTGTAGGCATAAGTTGGAATAAAAAAATTAGGAACAAGAAATAAAAGATATTATTAGAATATTATCAAGTCATCATCAAGATATTGATTCTTATCATAATATTATTATCAAAATCACATATTAGAATCGTTTATAATAATTCATGTAATAATTATTTTATTTTGTTTCATTGATACTTTTATTCTCATTATAAAATCATTCATAATTATTTAAAAATTAATAATTGTATAAATCACAAAATTTTTTATTAGTTATTTATAAAATATAAAATATTTTAATTAATTATGTACAAAATAAATTATATAATAACTAAATATGAGTAAAAAAAATCTCATTATTATTTTTAATATTTAATACTAGATATTAACTTAACTTTTAACTTTGTTTAATACTATATCAAATATGCTTAATCAATAATTTCATTCATATTTCAATTTTCACTTTCCATTCTCTTTACCACCTTTTTATTCTAATTCCTTCATTTCTAGTTACCAAACGAGACCTTAAAGTTATTTACATCTCTTGTTTATAAGTAATTTTTATCAGTTTCTCCTTCTTTTTTTATTAGTCTTTTAGGGAGAATCAAGTGAGAATTCCAATAGATAAGGATGTTCAAAAGGACTAAGGCAACAATTTGGAGCCTTCTTGCACTTGAGAAGAATTAGTTATACTAAGAAGCATCTCTATTTCTTATAGTTTCCTGAAGGTGAAGGCAATATGCATACACAAGTTTCTTGGTTGATAAAGGGAGTCTTAGATATCTAAATAGGATATGTTGAATTTGGAGACCTAAAATGGAGCCTAAAATAGAAGCATTTTACACACATGTTTAAGTATATAATATACTCTTATTTGTATTAATTCTTAACCTATGCATCTTGGAGAAAGAGATAAAAGAATCCACTATTAGTTAAAGTGAGTTAAGATTAACTTCACATAATAGCAATAAGTCCAGAAATAAATGCCAAATTGAAAATTTTGAATTGTTGGCATTTAAATGAAACTTGAATGAATCAAATCTCTATATACCCTAGTAAAGACTTTAATGGCTATGGTGAATAGATAGGGAGACAAAGGATCCCCCTACCTTATGCCTTGAATTCCATTAAATAACAAAGTGGGTTCACCATTGACTCTGAAGCTGAAGATGGTAAATATACAAGCCTAAATTTACTTAATAAGTAACTCATCGAATCCAAATGTATATAAATTGTTAATGATGAACTTCTAATATAATATATCAAATGCCCTGAAGAAATCTACTTCCGTTAAACAACTTCTAATTGAATTTTTAACATTGTAATCCTTGAATAGCTCCTGAGCAAGAAGAATGTTGTCTCCTATGTTCCTTTCATATATAAAATCACTTTGGCAATAATTAATAAGAGGCTTCTCTGCATCTTTTAATCTCAAGGCCAATAGTTTGAAAATGACCTTGTATACAATATTACAATAGGATATTGGACAAAATATTACAGGGAACTACGATTCCTCTTTTCAGGGACGAGGCAAATACAAGTTTTATTAATTTCTTTGAGCGTTTTCTTACTCTTAAAGATTTCCTAGACTACTTCCACCACTATATCCCCAGTGAATTTTATAGAAAGAAAAAAAAAGAGAGATTAAATTCATCAAGTCCTGATGATTTATTAGGATTCCACCATAACCCAACTAAAACCTATAAAATTTGTAAAAAGGAGACATTAAAGCTATCAGGTCCTGTGATTTATTAGGAGTGAGGCTATAGAGAGTAAATTTAATATCCAAATGTGTAAGTGGTCTAGTAAGACTGTCTAGCATTACCTGATCCAAGCTAGAGCAAAGGAAGTTCCTTATTTCCTAAATAGAAGATACACACGGGGAGTATTCTTCAACCAAGGACTTGAAACAGTTAAATGTAATTATTTTGATATAAAGTGATCAATGTAAAAATTCCTATTTCTATCACCTAAAGAATCAATTTATTTCAATCCCTTGGAGCCAAGATAGAATTTTAAAAGAATTTTGTGTTATTGCCACCATCCTTTAAATAGAGGATCCTAAACTTTTTCTTCAGCAAAGAGTTATGAATACTTAGTGCCTAAGAATAGCTATTTAAGGCTCTAAGGTCTTAACTTCTCATAATCAAATTAGAGGGGTCCTTATAGCATTCATTTTATACAAACCTGAGCGACTCCTTAAAAGCCTTAACTTGAGCTTTAGTGTCTGGATAGGCTCTTATTAAGAGTCTTAATCTCTTCTTTAATAGCTCTTACCTTAGTCATGAGCTAAAAAGCTTTATATCCATTCATTAATTTACCATCCCTAATGGCTCCTTCAAATATATTAACATTGACCATTTAATTGTAAATCCTAAAAGGTGCTTCAATGGTAAGAGGGGAGCAGACATGAAGTACCTCAATTATGGATTAATCTAAGCATAATGGAGGGCCAAAACAAAAAAAGCTCCCGGGAAATTGACTTAGCCAAGCACTCTTCACAAAAGCTTTATCAAGTTTTTTCTTGATAAGTCAATCATCATGTTGCTTGTTACTCCAAAATGTAAAGTTTTCCTTATAAAATTGAGATCCACAACTCTATTTTGAATAATAACTAGACCAAGCTCCCCTGTAATGCTCTTTTGAACTACTCTCCCTCCTTAAGCTTTATGCATGTTTAGTACACAGTTCATATCTCCTGCCATGGAACTCTAAATGCCAATGAGTATGGTCAAATGGTTCCACAAATGCATTCTCTAGAAAGACAAGTTAGCAGTTTAGATAATGGAGACATAGAAAGGGATCGAAGACCAAGTCCGGCAGCATGATATATGAATCATGTTGTAGACCTAGGTAAGTGATGGGATGAAGGCTACCATAATTCCCCTATTGAAATGGTGAGCATGGTTAAAGATGTAGCTTAAATTATTGCTCAAACAGCTCATATTATCCTTTAGCTTATCTGACTTCATTTTAATTTCCAAACGTCCTAGAAGAATAGGTCTCTCCTTTAGATTAAGTCTCTACTATCTGTTATTTAAGAGGATTGTTACAGTCCTTTTACATTATAGACTAAGAAAGATATTTAGCTAATTAATTGGTGATCTCCTAATAGCTGTTTGCTCGTGCTTGATTTTGTTCAGAGTTCCTTCTTGAGGCGGAAGATGAAACCACAGTATAAACCTTTTCATCTGGAATCAAAGCATGAATACCTTGATGAGCAAAGGGAAGTAAAGAAACCACCTGCGTAGCGTAGTCTTTTCCATCCTGTCATTACCATTTGCATTAAGGTCTTGGGCATGTATACTTTTGCCATTATTCCAGCTCATTTGGTTGCATTAAAATCTTTTGAGAGGAGAGAGTAGTGATTCCTTGCCTTTCACAAAGGTAACCTCCAACCTCCTACTTCCTGCAAGTCTTCACTAAATGCTTCCTTGTATTGCTCAATGTTGAGCTCTAGCTCTTTTAGGTCATAAGCTTCCACTTGGAGTCCCTCTTAAAGTCCCATCAGTTCAAAGTATGACCTTGATTTAAAGGTTCTCCTCATTGGCTTCCAAAGCTTAGTCTAGTTGAAAGGCTTTCATAAGTAGATAAATACAATCTAGAGTTAATTAGATCTCCATCTTCCGAGAGACTCTTGATAGTGAGAATTTCAGGAAGCTTTGCACTTTTATTTATCCCAATACACACCCCAGTGTATCTAATCCTCTCAAACGTGATTATTTGTTAATCTAGATACAAAAGTCAACCTAAAGAACTAGCTAAATAGCTCAACCCATCAATAAAACATCCCAATGGAATATTATAAATGTGAACCCACAAAAGCACCACCTATATTCTGCTGCTGTCTAATGCCAATCAGAACATTATTTATGCAAAAGCAAAGGCTTACAGGTCACTTGCCAGACACCTGACTCCATAATACTCATTTAAGTTAACCTCACTTCAAAACTTAAGAGATAAAGGAATCACCCGTAATAAGTAACGTTTTCTCCAACCTTAACCTGCTCCATTTCAATGAAGTCCAAAGGTGCATCTAGGAGAATGAAGGTCTTCTATCAGAACAAAAAAATCCAACGAGGATCAAGCAGCAGCTCCTGCTTGCAAGATCTCCAAAAATGGAGAAATAATTCCTTCAAACTTAGAGCTAGGTAGCATGTGAACTTCGCCCTTCTCTGGCTACTCTTGACCACTTCCCTGGTTGTTTTCTAAAAATCCACAAATATATAAATGGCATAACCATTTCTAATGCCATGGATCATCCATCTTAAAACAAGTGTAATTGCATAAATAGTTTGCATGGGAATAATACAGTAGATAGGAGACAAATTGAATTTATTTGCATAATCTGCAGCCTACTTTTATTCTTCCTCTTTATAACCAGAAACACAACTTTACGTTTAAAATGAAATATTCTGCAAAATACATTAGGAAAACAGATGCATAGTTCAAAAGAACATATATCAATATTCTCCTTCTAATGGTTAATTATTATAAATATTCTCCACCATACTCTTTTGCAAAATCCCCATAAATTTAAGGAGCAGTGGAGGACCAATCAAGTTACCACTTTATTACGCCTTTTCTAATATCCAAGTAATGGGAAGGAGAATAAAAAATCAATTTCATTTCATAGTTTTTCCTCACTATGTATCCAAGGCCTATTTCCGCAATCAGCTTATGCCGATTTATTTTGTGACCTCATGAATAGCTCTTGCCAAGTATCCAACATTGCCTGTAGTCACGCCAGCCATACTGCACTTTTCATCAACAAATTAGGAGGTTGAATTTGCAAACAAACAAGCAGCACTTAAAAATTCATGATCAGATTCATACCTTATTCGGCCATTGCGAGTCATATAAATATGAAATTCATTTGTCAATCGATCAACTTGTTCAGGTGTCATCCCACTATAACAGAACATGCCAATCTGTCACAACAACCAGTAACATGATTGTCAAAAATAAAAATCAAGGATGCAAGCAGGAGATCAAATCATAAACAAGCAATACAATTAAATTTTGAGTTTAGCAAGTCTCCACAACCTGATCAGTAATGTGCTTCCAAGATAGGGGTGACCCCAATTTCTCAAGGTTTTCTCGAAGAGCAGTTCGCATCCCAATGATGCGGTCAGCCATTACCTGATGAATAATATAAAGACAAATAGCATCATAAATACAAAAAAAATCTCTCAGTTTCCTTGTTTATTTAATTGCATATCTCCTAAACCTTTTCAAGTAGCATATTGCTAGATGAGCAGGGCGCTACCACTTCAGCCCAATATAGAAGTTTAAGGTTCAAACAATAGGCTTTTTGTTTTACCTTCTTTTTTCTGCCCAAACCTTTTCAACCCTTCAGCATATGGCTAATGGTGCTATTGTGAGTAACAGGATGAAACACGAGGTCATGGTAAACAGGTAAAAGTTGATTACTTTTTTAATCATCTTCTCCTTGATATTTAGTAGCCATTTTCCAGCGAGTAAAAACAGAGTTAACATTTTCTCCCAGGCCTCATTGTAACATTAACTTGGATAGAGTGGAATGTTATAGGAAAGATATTTCAGTAAATCCCAGGTAGGAAAGAAACCTTATTGACTTTGATGATGAACTCTTTGAAAAAATTATAACCCATCTGGCATCCATCATAAGCAATATTGATAAAAGTGACTAGTGCTTTTGAAGTATTGAGACTCTTGGGCCAAGCTGAGTAGCTGCCCAAGGACTCTTAAGTGCAGAAAACCTGAAAACTCATCCCTGCTAGACTTGTTTTAAGATAAAGACCACGACAGTGAAGGGCTGGTAAACGCTACTTGTGATTCCCCTGGCTTGCTTCTGCTAATTATTTAGTCCCGTTTTAGTTTGAGTTCTTCCATGTTGGAACAGTGGAATTACCAATACAAAATACTTTTAAATATGTTTCAAGTTTACCATTTGTTCAGACTTGTAAGAGCAAATTTTTATGAATTTAGAGAACGAAAAAAAATCCACCCAAGCAACAATATAGCTTATAGTAGTAGATAGAAGATCCAAGGATCTAAATTTACCTTCACTTCCTTGAGCCACAACTTCTTCAAGTCTGGATCTCCAAGGATAGACGAAACTATGAGTGCACCATGAACAGGTGGATTGCTGTACATAGGTCTTGCAAGCTGCTGCAACTGACTTTTAACAGCTATAGCCTGTTTTTCATCTTCACAAACCACACTGAAACAGGAATAAAATTGAAAGATAAGAGATGGCCTTTGAAATTTCAATGCTTTGGTTCTCATGAGGTTCAGCAAATAGGTATCTTCATTCATATTACCAAAAGGTCAAGAAATAGTGATCACCTTAAGCTTCTTGCAGTTAAAAAATTAACAGCAATTTTCATTTTCCTTGTGTATCACCTCACAACTAATAATCAACATCAAACCAACAAATTACACCACTGAAAAACCCTATATCGGCATATCAATTTATCCTGTGATTGATGCCAGAAAACAGTAGAATCATGACACAATAACACACTGAAATATTCGATTTAAAATCATCAAGGAAGTCAATGCCTCTGTTCATAAGTTAAAGTCAGATAGATACCAACAGCTATTCTTATCAAAATATCTAATTAAGTTGATTACTAATGCAGAGTTGTCGAACATATTGGGTAGGTTACTTGAAAGGAATTTCACCTATGACTGATGAAGCATTTCCAAACTATTGCCCTTTTTCTTTTTTTTCCTTAGACTAAGACAAGAGGAAAAACGTGTCTATCCCTGAGAAATAAAAGAAATGAGAAAAAGGTCCATTTGATGAAAGTTGTATGGATGCGCAATCTACAGTTTTACACGACTTCTTTATGGAAACATACCTCAGGCATCCTACCCTCTGCCCATAGAGGCCCATATTCTTCGCATATGATTGGGCAATGCCAATTTGATGGCCATCCTCCAGAAAGATCCTGATAGACTTTGCATCTCTCTCTGGATCACCACTAGCAAAGCCTTGATATGCCATATCAAAAAAGGCAAAGTGACCTTTATCCTGAAAGAAATATACCGTTACGAGTCAAATTGAAATCAAAAAGGCCCCTTAGACTCTCTAATTATTTATATAAGTACTGGTTTTCAAGAAAAGGAAAAGGTTTCGACCTTGAATTGGTGTGATATCTCTTTCCACTGTTCCTCTGTTGGATCAACTCCAGTAGGATTATGAGCACATGCATGAAGTAGAAAGAATGACCCATTCGGTGCATTCTGCAAGAATGTTTTATTCTTATCGCTCAGGGAAAAAGAGAACCATAGCAATAGGACAACAATAAGGAAAGGATTGCACCAAACTACCAGTGACTAGAATGAAGTGACAATTAAAACCTAGAATGAAGGTGCATTTGTGAGCTACACACCTTAATGTCATCCATGAGTCCAGCAAAATCTAAACCCCTTGACGCTGGTTTATAGTAGTGGTAAGTTTTTTGAGCAACATGGGCATCCCTCCAGATGTTATGATGGCTGTCAAAACCTCACATTAGGAGTCCAATGGAGCATAAAATATAATAGGAAAATGCAATTTTCTTACTTCAAAAGGAATCTGATTCCGCCATCAATAATTAGGTCAAAAAAAGATACTATAAAAATCATAAGGAATGAGAAGTAGAAAAATTCTCACTTAGACCATGTTGGGATGGGTATGTAGATTTCTGAATCAGGAAGAAAGCGCTTTTGAAAGTCTGCAAACAGTCGACATGCACCAGTCCCTGAAAGAGCTTGCACTGCTGCTATCTTTTTATTTCGAATAAATTCTGAATTCTCTCCATAGGCCAGCTTTAGTGTTTCTTCCACCATTTTCACACTCCCTCCCATAGGAAGGTACTCCCTGCACAAAAAGGGTCATATCAAAAAATCATGATCAAGACAAGAGTTCTAGAAAATTTGTCCACAAAATCTGTGATCCCATAAAACAATAAAAGGAAAACCATTATGTGTCAGGCAACGCGGGAATCAGCTCCCTAAAATATATAAGGGTAAACCAGCATGTCCATGAAAAGTGACATGATGGGAAGTGATCAAGGGAAGAAATCTGCAGTGCATTCCATCCTTGAGATGACAAACTTTGGATTTTACAGGACCAGAACATAGTGATAGTTCAAACATGGGACATAATCAGAGTACAGACTATGGTTGTCATTTAGGGGGGAAAGAAAAGGAAAAAAAGAGAAAGAAAACTAAAATCCTCTTTCATTAACATTACACTCCAGGTTAAATTCTAAGCTCATTGACTAGTTTATTGAAACTTCTATGCATCTTTTACTTTCAACTGTAAAGTTTGTTTTAATGGCATACCCTTAAAAAACAAGACAAAGAAGAAAGCATCCAGCAAAGCATTTTTCACATTCCAATGAAGCTACAATACGTGGGGTTTGATAGAACTAGAACCCCAACACAGTCGAATCAAGTTTTTTAAAAAGCAAGACAATCTTAATCCAGAAATAGCACTGCAGAATCTGAAGCAAGTTTTTACAACTCTAGCAACTAGACAAAGGCATCATTACTGAATACAAAGGAAAACATACAGTAAAGCACATATCAAATGGAAATGGAAAGGACTTTTGTCCCTGAAGGAATTTGATACATAAATTCAGAGAAATTTTTAAACAAAAAGCAAACATTACCAACAAAAAAGCAGTCCTGACGATCTTAATAACTTTCACTTACATATTTAAATTTCCAGCAATTCTCCGCTCCGCTTCTCTAACGCATTCAAGAACCACTGGCTTCCCATTATCGTCTCGATAAGCTCCCTATGATTATAAATCACCAAAGGAAGAAAATCACAAATCGTGAAATTGGGAATCGTCTATTTAACTCCTAAGAAGCAAAAGGAAAAGAAGAAACTTTTCCACATCCCAGTTAATGAAACAGTAAGAGAGAGACAGAAACCATAAAACAAATAGTTGCATAATCCATCCACGACAAGTGCCTTAAAAAGATGAAAACTTTACACAGCGCCACAAAATAAAACGGCAAGAGAAAACGAATAAGGGTTACAACTCACAACTCCAACATTGACTTTGTCAGGGCTAGGATCAGCGAGAAAAGCTTCGGTGACGCCGAGAATTGGATCTTTAGCAGCAGGCTGGACGCTCTTCCACCAAGAAGACATGAATCTCACTCCCGCCACCGCTGAGGCTGTGCGACTGCTGCTCTGCCTCGTCGATCCCAATGCCATCGCCTTGCAAAACGCCATAGCAGAAGATGCTCTAATGGGCACTAGCAAAAATGGGTGTCTGTCTATAAGGTGCCTTGGTGATCACTTGGAATCAGTCTTTCACAAGTGGAAGTGGACCTCAACCGATAAAGACTGTAGTGTCTGAGACGCTATTTCTTGAAGTGCGTGAGCTTTGCGCTGCAATGCAATGTAAAGGGAAAAGCAGAAACGGCGTTTGAGATAGTCCTTGGTTTCGGGGTTTAAGTTTAACTATGAGATTGCCTACGTCATGGCAGTTTCTTTCGTTTGGTTTGTTCTTGGATCCATGACATCATCGTCAGCACATCCGTGCATATGGTATGTACCACATATAAAAAATGAGTCGGCTGACTGTAGTGATCATGTTAGGCTCCGTCATTATTGTCGTTTTTTAGTGTGAGGCGAAACAAGCCAAGTTTTATACTACCGTGTCCGTAGAATAAGTCAACGTACTCAGCTTAGCCTGGAAAATGTTACAATGTAAGTAATTACAAAGGAAGTAATTTGTCCAGTTATTCACCTCCCTTTAGAGGTTGGCTTATGATAATTTGCCTGAAGAGGTTATCAAGACATTCTATGTTCATTGTGTCTATTTAGGTTCTTTATCCAACGTGATTACAAGATTTTAGATTAGAAGGAGACTCACCATCTTTTGACCGTATCAAGATTGTGTAGGTCTATAATGAATAAAATGAAAAGACTTTGGTATTTATATAGAACATAAATAATAATTTGAATTCTGATTTATTGAAGTGATACCATTGATTTGTTGGACAATTTTGTCATTTCTTATAAAATTGAACAACTATTAATTATATTTTTAGTTTTTAAATAAATTATCGGTTAAATTACATAATTTGATCCAGATAAAGATAATAAAGTGGCTCAATAAATGATTTAAATTAATAGGTCAAAGTCTAGGTAGAAAATGGTCCCAATTAGTGTAGACTAAACTCATATCGGCCTTGTAATAGGAAGACCCAATATGGAAGTTATATAAAGGTTAAGGTCACTTGTAGTTGCTCACATCAATTATAAGCATAAGAAATCTTTTACCCGTTAAGAGAGCTTATGTATTAAGAAAACTATAGAAAGACTTCACTTTTAACACAAGACTAGTTATAAAAAAAAAGTCAAAAATGGTCAAACAGAGTGAAAAATGGGATCCCGGGTCGATGAGTGAAAACCCGTTAGGCACATGCAGTGCAAGCACCCAACGTAGCTGCAGTAGTGCAAGGTGTCAGTGTACAGCTAGCGCATGCAGTGCACATGCCAACCGAGTGACGACACGTCGCTCCAGCGCTGCACGCACGACTCGAGACCCGTTCTCCCACGAGCATGGGACGACGGGCATGTGCCCTACACGGGCCAATTTGAACGTCCACGTGGTAAGCCAGATGGGGGGACATGTGGCGACGCGTGCAGTAGACGGGTGTCTGCGCATAAGGAGCGCAATCCCTAGCCACATGCACTAACGTGGCGACCCACGTCAGCCATACGGATCTACATTAATTTTAAAAAAAACCACAAAAATTTCAAATTTCTTGTAAGGGTGCCTCGGGATATTTTGGGTCAGCTTTCAAGTTCGGGAAATTTATAAAGTAAGTTTTCTATTTTTCTGGATGTATTACATTATCAATATATTAAAGTTTAACTCCAGAAAAATGAATTAAGGTATTCTGAATTCGATTTCGAATGATTTTCATACTTCAAACATCACATGAGGGAGATACATGAGGTTCTTATGTCTTGGGTCTCATGTTCAGTGTTCGAGATTACATGATAGTCGATCGAAAAAAGAATTAAGACATTCTGAAGTCATTTTTTTGTAAATTTTCATGCAACAAACTTGTCATAAAGGAGATATATGAGGTTTTCGTGTCTCAGGTGGTCGATTCAGTGTCCGGTGACGCAAGATAGTCACTTTACTGAGATTTTTCTTTTACGAAAGTCTCAAATGAAGTTTGTAGAGAATGTCTTCATCACAAGTGTGTGGCAATGAGCCTGTGCATTCGATTTTTTATATTTATTGATGTTACATTGTCACATATTATATGCCTATAAAGAATGTGAGGATAACATAAAGATGTATCTCTTGTGTTTATCGACTTTTTGAGTGTTGATAGGTATGTAGTCATCAAAGTGACCTTTCAAGTCAGTATTTTAAATTGTTCTGCTCGCATGTTAGGGGATATTTCTGATTTTATTTTTAGTTATTCTGCCTAAAGGTATTGGCCTTACATAACATTTTGAGATGTTCGTAAAGGCATTAGATGGAAGAAAGTTGTTGCTCGAGTAATCTATTCACCCAAAGGTAGTCGTGTCACAAGAGTTGATAGTTTGTACTCTGATCGCTTTTATGTGAAGATCTAATTACATATATTATGTATTTATCCCAAAGGTGTTTTATAATATGTGTGATCGAATTTTCAGTAAAGATACTATTTAATGGCCTTGAGTATCAATGTTGTCATACATTTGTGCTATTTTAAAGATTATCATCTTGAAGTCACCTTTTCAGTCACCAAAATCAGTGTCACAATTAAAAGCTTGACTGGTTTCAACTCAAAGAAATGGACAGAGGATGTATTGAATACTTTGGAGATAGTTGTGGTTGATATGACCATAAGGATGGATATGCCATCTCCACCGACATCCATGAACTCGAGGGTTCATAAAGTAGCCTGTAAAAATTGGGATCGGTCTAACAGATTATATCTAGTGACCATTAAGAGATCCATTCCTAACTATCTGCTAAGTGGACTTCCAGACACAGATATAGCGAAGGAGTTTCTTGATAATGTCTCCCAGAGGTACATGGTCTCATTTAGTGTTGGGACAAGTGCCTTGATGAAGGAATTATTCTCCATAAGGTATATGGGAGAAAAGGGGAGTAATAGAGTACATATTAAGAATAATTCATCTTCAAAATAGATTGAAGATGTTGGGACTTTAATGCTTTGATAGCCTATTGAGTTATTAAGGAGGAGAAACTCAAGTTTACTACTCCTACGTCCCTCGAAGCGACTGACGGAAAGACAAAAATGAAGCCCACTAAATTCAAAGGTAGAAACTTCAAATCTTCTCTACATGCTGAAGTTGATCAAACTAGAGCTGATAAAGGTCTTAAGGACATAAAGAAACCAGTAGTATGAGGTTTAGAAGAAAAGACTGAGACCATTAGGTTACTCTTTGGCTCATCAATTATGAATCTAATTTGCGATAGTTGCATTAAGTACATGGTGGCTATTTAGTAGAGCATCTGATTAAGACACTTCCACAATACAAAGGTTTATATCAAGGATAAAGTTAAATAAAGGGAAGAAGAAACTAATGGTTCACAACAACGAAGACGTGAAAGTAATATCGATAGGGAATGTATGTACTGAACCTTACTTTAAGTTTCATTTTAGTTTTTACACGACACATTTTATATATGATCTTTTGATCAATTTTGGACAAAAAGGGTTAGTTTTTTATATTTAATACTTCTATTGTACAGTTGTTTAATGCAAAACATAATGGTACAACCTTCTTATCATATGGTTTACATAGAATATGTCTTACCCCGAATTAGATAAATGCTTTTTCGTATCTTGCTAAACAAGTTATGAAATGAAGGAACCTAATGAATGAGAAGTCATACATGGTGTGACATAAAAGTTTAAGCCACATTTCCAGAGCTAGGGTTGAGAGATTGATCAAGGAAAGCATTTCTCAATTCTAGATTATGATGATCTGGGAACATGTGCTGATTGTTGCAGGGGTAAGTTGACTAATAAGGATATTGAGATCAACTTATGCTTTTGACTTGTTGAGTATGATACACAAAGATATCAGTAGACCTTATACAGTTGCATTGTGCAATTCTAAATATATTCTGACATTTATTGATGATTATTCCCATCATAGGTATGTGTTCTTGCTTAAAGACTGAAGGTTGAGAACCAATTGGAAAAATTCATCAAGATAGTCAGATTTGATCTTAGAGGAGAATATCATGACAAACATGGTGTTTCAAGACTTTAAAAGGTCCATTTGCCAGATATTTGGAATAAGTTGAAATAGTGACTTAATTCGCTATGCCGAGTAGTTCTGAGCAAAATGGTGTGTTGTCAAAAGGCATAACTGCACCTTAAAGGACTTGAAAAGGTCAATGTAAAGCAGGAATAATCTACCTAATTATTTAAAAGCTAAAAAATCCAGCCTTGCACACATTCGTGTAAGAGGCTGCCTTACTGAGGTAGTATGATCCTTATAAAGAAAGTTTACATGCTCGTTCCCCTCATTGCTATTTAGTAAGATATCTCGATCACTTTAAGGCTACAACTTTTACTGTAGAGAACGAGGGACCAAATTAGTGGAATCACAAGCAACTAAGTTTCTGAAATAAATGCCTATGATGATAGTGGGCCCTTTGACCCTTCTGATGATAGTAGGGCAGATACTACAGTTATCATGTACCTGCTACTCATACAGTTAGATCCAATGGATTTAGGTCTTTGTACCATACATGTACAAGAACAGGAACCCATGCTTATAGACACAGAGGTTCTTGGAGGTAAAAGATATAATACAGTTAAGTAAATCCATAGAGTGAGATGACCTGCTATCTCGTCTGATTACATAGTCTATCAGGTGCACAGGACTATGTTATTAGACATGTTACGGATGCAATTACTTTTATAGAAACTGTTTCTGGACCCAATGCGGATGTGTGATGGGATGTGATGAATGACAAGATGTAAGCCATAGAGCATAGTAAGGTCTGGGAGCTAGTTGATTTTTAACGAAATTGTAAACTCTTCAGCTGTAAATGAAGTTTTTGGACTGAAAGGATTATAAGATAAAGTTCAGCAGTTTATAGGCTCGCTCAGTTTCCAAATGATTCGCTCAGAGAGAAAGATTGACTTTATGTTACATTTTCTCTCGTATCCTCAAAGGATACAGTTTGAGTGATTAAGGCAATTATAGCTTATAATAATATAGAGTTACAACAGATGGCTGTCAAAACTACTTTCCTGAATAAAGACCTTTATGAAGTGTTCTATATGGTACAACTTGAGGGATCCCAGGATCTAGAAGGAACTGACATGATTTGCAAGTTATCCAGATCAATATATGGTTTGCATCAAACCTTCCTAAAATTAATACCTTACATTTGATGAGATTGTGACCTCTTTCAGCTTCATGGAAAATAAAATTAAAAAATGCTTGTACTATGAGGTTAAAGGGAGCAAAGTTATCTTCCTATTACTGCATATGGATGATATATTGCTCATGTCAAATTACTTGACCATGTTGTATAAGGTTGACCAACTTTTAGTTAAGAACTTTGATATAAAGGGTCTTAGTGTAACATCTTTTATCCTAAGTGTGCAGATTCACCGGGATAGATCTTAACACTCATCAGATCTCTTATATAATATAGTATAGCGAGTATTGAGATACTAAAGGGAATTAAGGATTACATATTGACATAAAAAAAAGCCAACAAACTAAACCTCGTAGGGAATTCAGATTTAGATTTTAGTTATATGTCCGGATGATCAAAAGTCTTCTTAAAGTTATAGTTTTAAGTTTGCAGATGGTACAAGGTTCTGGAAGTGTGTCAAGTAGACACGAGTAACTTCCTCGGCTTGCATGCAGAGTGCATGCTATGAGGCCTCTTCACAGATAGTTTAGCTCAGAAACTTGATTTCTGAGTTGTCTGTGGTTGATAAAGTGGCTAGACCCATTTTGTTATACTGTGATAATTTTCTTATCGAGTTGTTTAATAACAACAAAGAATATCACAGGGTCTTAGCAATTAAATATCAATTATTAGCTCATAAAGCTATTGATACGAAAAGGTGACAATAAGGTTTGGAGCATTTAAAGACTGAGGAACTATAAGTCGATTCTTTAACTAAAGAACTTCACCCACTCGTGTTTGTGACACAAGTATATAGTATGCGTGTTTTGACGTCTTTAGACACCTTTAGTTAGCGGATCGTTATGTTTACTCCATGTACATTTGTATATTTTGATATATTATGCTAGTATGATGGTTCATTAATAAAGATGATCATCGTTTATCCTCAATAATATGTGTTGTCATACATTGTCATAATACATATAAAAGTCTTAAGATTTGTGTCAATCTTAAGCATTTAAAGTTAATGGGCACATATATAGATTGACCTTGTGCCTATGTCATTTAGACACATACAGTTTTAGTATGGATATCCATGAATTTGACATGACAGAGGGGGATATAAGTTTTTAATCCCATAAAGGTGTTCTCTAATATAGTTTAACATTCAGTTGGAGAACATAAAAGTTTTCTCTAATATGGTTTAGCATTTGGTAAGAGGAAACAAGTTTTCTGTAATGTTGTTTAGCATTCAGTGAGAGAAAACAGGATTTCTCTAATGCAGTTTAGCATTTGCAGCTTAACGTAAAGTTAGAGAAATCGAGACCTACAAATGAGGATGACATAATTTAGATCATAAAGATATCATCCTAGTTTGCCACACTCTATTTTCCCATTCATATTAGTGAGGTATTAGGTATACATGATTGTATTTGATCTATGTCACACATGACACATGTATTTGATACTTTTCAGTATCAAAAGCCTTGTAAGACAGAATGATGGACTTTCATTATTTTTGGATTAAATGTTTTGTTTTTAAACTTAGTCGACTAATTAAATAGTGTGGCTTAACCGAGTTTTCAAACTGTTTTTAAACTAGAGTCAAAACTACAATTAATGCTTGTCTAAAGGGGAGATTGTTGGACAATTTTGTCCTTTCCCATAAAGTTGGACAACTATTAATTGCATTTTTGGTTTTTAAATAAATTATCGGTTAAGTTATGTAATTTGATCCAAATAAAGATAATAAAGTGGCCCAATAAATGATCTAGATTAATGGGTCAAAGTCTAAGCGAAAAATGAGTACTAATTAGTGTAGACCGGACCCATATTGACCTTGTGATGGGAAAATCCGATATGGAACTTATATAAAGGTTAAGGTCTCCTGCAATTGCTCATATCAATCGTAAGCATAAGGAATATCTAACCCATTAAGAGAGTTTCTGTATTGAGAAAACTGTAGAAAGCCTTAGCCCGTGTCTCGGTAAGCACTTCCTGTAAAGGTCTCTGAAGGTTCGTGATCGTTTGGAGCTTAGAATCGGCATCGAAATCAAATATGGAACCAAAATAAGGTATTCTGCATTACCTTCATTTTTAATCCTTTCATGTAGATTCTGGGTACATAATAAGGTTTGTACTGCGTATTACATGATCAGTACAAGCATGATTTTATTCAAGAAGTTTCGTAAAGAAAGACTATATTAAACGAGATCTAAAACTACAAATTAAGGATTGATCATTTTTAGGATATCTAGAACCTCCATTTCCCACCTTTTCTAATAGATAGCTCCTCCATGTTGGTTTTATGTATAATGACAAACTTTTAGTCAAATGAAACTAGAAAGGGTTTAGTCAATATAAAGTACTAAATATAATGCAATATAAGAATTGTGAAATAAATTTTCCAAAAAAAATTGTGAAATAATTTATAATCCTTAAAAATGTAATTATGATTGAAATTTTCTCCTCTTTTTTTTATCAAGATAAAGAAATGGGAATCCAAAATACTTTAGAAAAATAAAAGACTTTAAAATAAACATTAAAGAAATGATAAGGTAAAAAAGTAAAGTTTGTATTAAAAAAAAAGAGAGAACCAATTCTAAAGTAGTCAACCTTTTGAGATTTTTCAATTCAATGCCCAAGTTTTTATAATTTTCAATGGAGTGATCAACCTTTCAAAACCTTAAAAAATTTCAATTCACAATATTACTTTTTGCTAATGTGGCTAATAAATGGACATCCAACCTCATGAAAAATAACCTCTTAAACTGTGTTGTTAAGATTTTAAAAGGCTGAATACTCAATTAATGATATTTTGGTAATAACAAAACATAAGTATTGATTTATTATTTTGATAAGAAGGAACATAAGAGCAAGATATAATCATAAACTCAGGAAGATAGTTCATGAAGTTGATAAAATAAAAGGTAAAGTTTATAACTTACAAAGTGGAGACCAAGTTAACAATAAAAAAATAATAAGGAATGTCAAGGTCATTCTTTGATTTGTAATGTTAATTGTAGTCTCATTTAGTCAATTGATGTTCTAAAAGACTCACTATGCAAAAGCATTTCATGTCACTTTATTGTATAAGTCTTTTCACTTATTAAAAGACATTGAAGCTTTTGGTTTCGATAGAAAAGTCTTTGATTTGCTAAACACTCTTTAAGGAACATTTTGGGAAGTACTTAAATCATAATTTATATTAAATAAATTGAGTTTAAGCATTTAAATTTGTTAAAATAATGTTTTCTAAGGGATTAGCTGACCTATATATGTTGGTGATCGACCAATATAGGTTAAAGTTGTTAACTTTGATGTTTCAAGAGCTTATTGTAATATTAGTTGATGTATTGGTCACCACTTACCTTAGTAAGGAAGATAGAGAAAAATTCTAAACAAAGAAATTGGGAGTCCTAATAAACAAAAGAATTAGATGGCTAATTTGTAATACATAGAAGGTGTTATGTACCTTATTTTATCTATATACGAGGTTACCCAAATCTTGAAAGGTTTTGCAAATTTGTAGAGTTTGAATTAAATTCACTACATGTATGCATTATTTAATTAAAAATCAAAATGAATAATAGAAAATAACATATATAGTTGAATACTAGGAATACCTAAAATGGATCTAAGGGCTTTGAAATGGAGAAAATGCCCTTAGTGTTATCAGAAGGATTGAAATGAACCTAATATAACTAAACCTAAGTCAAAGGCTTGAAATTTAAAAAATAAATGCTTATAATGAATATAAGGTCTTTAAAAATAAGAAAAGAAATAAGGGGTGCATAAGCTCTGTAACTTAGTTCCTAAGGTTTTAAATGAATTTTGAATTTGATTTATAAGTGAAAAAGTATACAATTAGTGACTTAAAACTTAAGGCTTGTCTTTAAGCTTTGAAGTTTGGTATAATCATGGTTTAGACTAATTGACTTGGATTATTTAAACTTAAATATAAGCTTGAATTGAATTTGTTCTAAATGATTTGGGCTTTTCATTTTATTTATTTACCATTATATAATATGATTGTTTCATTCTTTTGAAATCTGATCACTCACTTTGTCTTTTTCCCTTTATTGGCTCATACATCATAAATTAATTATCAATTGAGCTTATTACCCGATTAATTTAAAAGAAACTATCATTTAGATTATGATCCTCTTAAAATAAAGTGCAAATGAGTTTTTTCCTAGTATATATCTTAAAAATATGTGATACCTAATTATTAGATATATAGTAAAATATTATAAACAATTTATATGTCACACTATAATTATTATCATAAGAGGATTAAGAAAGATAAAGCATGAGGTTAAAGCATGATGATTACTTTCAACTTTTTTTATTAATCAATATTTCTTTAGTTAAGTCTTACATAGGAAATTTTTACTAGCTTTTATAGAGAAAAAAATTTTGGGAAGCAAAATGAAATTGATTAAAGAAAATATTAAAATTAATACCAAAAATCAAAATAAAGAAAGAAAGGAATAATTTTTAAAGATGAACTCACAAAAATATTCAAGAATACTTTTTAAAGATTCATGTCACGATTTCATATACTTTTTTAAGATTTATGCCACGATTTCATAGCCTTAAGCTTAAAACTCCATTAGAAATCTTTGGGAAAGAAATATGAGTTAAGATTAATCCAGAAATCATGGTAGAAACTATAAATTAATCAATAGTGTTATCTAATTTTATGAGAATTCATATTAACCCTCATATTTTATACACAAACTTTCTCCAAGTTTATAAACAAGCGACATAACAACTTCCTCTTAAATAGATACACTATACTAACTTGAACCCTTAGTTAATTCCAAGTAACTTTATTAACATTTTATTCTCAAATAAAGTGTAAGCCAAGAAAGCTAAATCCTAGGAACTCAAGTAATAACCTAAACTTGCTTAAATCATATTGATGTAACTAACTTGAGATTTGAAGTTCTTTATTGTAACAGACATTTACAACACTCCCCCTCAAGCAGGATGGAAAATATTTTCCATGCCTAGCTTGCACACTAATTTACTGAACTGCGGTCCCCCCAAAC
>JANSVA010000007.1:2581248-2598120 GCA_025504915.1 Erythroxylum reticulatum
GATTCTAAGGAGCTAATTCTAGGGATTCTAACCATTATTCCTGATTTATGTTCACATGTAACAGACATTTACAACATTTATATAGAGTAACAAGTGAAATAGGGATTGACTTATTAGGAAAAAAAATAGATAGAGCACTTGCTAACTCTAAACAAATGTCATCTTTTCCATTAAACTTAGATCATTTTGGCGACACTTTTTACTCTTACCAATCTCCTATTAAGTTCCCTAACCTATCTATTAGATCCCTGATTAGATCTCTCTTTATATCCAATAATTATTTACTTAAAATCAAAGGATACGAGGCAACAATGTTAATGGGAATACAAGCTATATCATATTACAAGTGGTGAATCTCTCAAGACTTAAGAAAGAATTTCCCTAACTATAACTTATCCAAGCTCTAGAAGCATATATTCCCTTATAAAACATAAATCACAAATATAATGGCTTAAGGAGGCAAATAGCAAATTGAAGTTTTTCTGTAATGCAATTTTGGTAGAAAAACCAACTTGTTGGAAAGAAGAAGATCTCAAATGACTGGATTTAAATAATTCAATGACACATAAGGTGGCTTTGCTAATAAATTTTCTTCTGTGTAGGTACTTAGCGAATTCATCCCTCTTTCGATTTCAACAAGATAGAAGGATCTCCATATCAAACCATTCACTAGATTAAACATTGACAATTCTTTATTCAAAGTGCCATGTTTAGACAATTTATATGCACTTTTCTTTTATAAATCATGGAGAATAGTGGATGATATGATTGCAAAAATTATTTAGAATTCTTTTCCATAAGGAAAATGCTAAGATAGTGAACAAGACTTTTGTCAACCTCATCCTAACACTACCTAATCCTAACTCTCTTATAGATTCAGGCTAATCTAAAAACTTATCCTTAAGATGCGAACTTTAGTGTTGAAAATAGTAATGAAAAATCTATTAATCCAGAAATGCATTATAAATGGGAAAAATTATCAAGAAGAATATTCTATTGGGTGATGACTTTTTTAAGAGATATCATAAAATAACTCAATTAAAAGTTGCTATATAATAATTTTTATGAAGTTTTTTGACTCAATCTTGAGGTGTTAGGCTACCATCTTCTTTTCATATAATGGACTCAACAAAGCATCTCCACCATTTTATATTACATACTCTTAAATGAAGAACCAAAACTAACATTCAATGGAGCTACAAAATTTAGGCAAGGAGGCTCCTATTTCCCTATCTGTTCTAGCTAATTATTAAGGTTCTTACTATGTTGATTTCCTTTAACATTGAACAAAGAGAAAAATTTAAATATCACAGCAAATACAAGTATGTAAAACTCTTGAATCTAGTATTTATTGATGATCTACTATTACTTAATAGAGCTTATTTTAACTCAATTTAGATCTTCATAGATTCACTTCAATATTTTAAGAATATATAAGGGTTATTTATTAAAGGTAGAAAAATCCATTAATTTTTTTGACAGGTCCTCAAGAAGTAGCTAATCATATTTGGAATAACTAGACTTCAAATAAATTAAGTTCTATTCAAATACCTTATAATATCAATTATAATTGTAAGGACAACATCTAGTGATTTCTAGGTAACAAGATAATTAACTATTGTAATAATAAAATTTCCTCCTTTTGTAATATGTTACAACTTATAGTTATGGTATAAATAATATGCATAATTATTGGAGCTCATACCTAATTTTTATAAGGAATCTGATCAAAACTTTAGAGAAAGTCATCACACTTTTTACAAATTCGTGATGCTAATAAATTTACCATTGCAAAATTCATATGGGTTGATATTTATAGTTCAAAGGAAGAAGAGAAACTTGGTATCACTCCATTAATGTTAACAAACAAAATGCTAATAGCAAACAGAACTAAGAGGCTTTACACTGATAAAGAATCCATTTGGTCAACTGGATACACTTCCATTTCTTGAAAGATAAGAAATTTTGGAAATTAAAACCAACGAATGAGAGTTCACGATCTTTAAACAAAATGCTTGCCCTGAAAGTTTATATAAGCCATGAGATGAAGACCATGATAGGTAATGGGAATGAATTATGATTTTAGTATGATAATTGGAATGGACTAGATTCCTTGCATAAAATCCATGAACTTTTATCTTTTGATTAATGTTGTTGAATCATGCAAAGGTGAAGGAGGTTATTTAAGGGAGCATTAACATTGTGACTTAATGTAACATTCCGTATCCCATGTTAAGGGTTAAGACCCTAGATTAGTGAGCATAAGAGTTTAATGAGAGGTTAGAAAGTACATTTCATGTTCATGTATAATATGGCATACACACACATGTGAATATTGAATTTTGCACATTTAAAAGATTGTACATGCATTTATTGATATTTTTCAGGTAAAAATAATTTTAATGCGATTAAAATGTGAATTGTGGATTATATGTCTTAAAATTGACTTAGTGTTTATTAAAATTGATCTAGAATTTTTTATGATATTTCGGATATTTTGGAAAATTTGGACTAGGAAGAATGTAGTAATAAGAGATAAATGGAAGTGAGACATGTGGTAGCCTCATATGGATGACAAATAAGTTATATAAATTGGTGATACGTAGCAAGCGTTTTAATATGGAAGATTTCTGCAGCTCTCTCTCTCTTGGTTGTTCTTTACCAAAATCGTCCACCACCAAAACTCTCTCTTTGTTCATCCATCATAGAAGCATCAAGTTGTTCATTTTTGTGTATTTGGTCCACTATTGATTACTGGAAATTTTGTTGAATCAAGTAAGTTACGCTTTGAGTTTTATGGGTATCGTACATGACTTTTTGATGATGTTTCAATGTTTGTAAATGGATACATGCATGAGTAATTAAGGAGTGCAATTTCAGGGATGCCAGAAAAGTGATGAACGAGTTCAATGAGGATTAGTGAAGTAGACAAAAGTGCAGAAAATAATTGTGGGATATACGGTGTTTCATACTCTATTTTTAGTGTTGATATATGTGAATGCCTTTTGGGTGCTTAGAATGAATGAGAATGAGTTTAGAGTTAAGGGAAAAATGTAAGGTGATGTAGTGACATGGGAAAAAAATTAAAATGATAAGTTTAAGATGAAATGAAGATGTTCATGGAGATGGAGATGAAGAAATGCAGAAAAATGAAAAAGTGCAAAAAAATGAAGAAAATCCGTGAGTGATATTCTGTTTTGATGTTAGTTATTAATCATGGATTTTGAGTTGTTTGTGATTGCGTTGAGTTGAAATAGAAGAGGAAATAAGTTAGAGATGGTGATTTAAGCAGAAAAGAGGGAGAAGAGAAGAAGAAACTTTATGCAGTTGAATATGGAAAAAGGAGTACACGATTATGGCGAAAAGTGAAGGAAGAGGCAGTGCACGATCGTGACATTGCGCTAGAGATTGCAAAAGCACGATCATACACGAGCACGATTGTGAGATTGGAGAGCGATCTAGAAAAGCACGATTGTGCACGAGCATGATCGTGACACTGAGGAAGCGTCTCATAGTGCACGATCGTGCTTGCGTGATAGATTCAAACATTCTTCATTCTTTTGACTATAACTTCTTCTCCCGACCTCTAAATGACTTAAAATTTGAACTCATAACACATTGTTCTTTCTCTCCACCAACATTTATGTCCATCTGAATTTATTAGGAAAATATTGATTGATGAATTTAGGATGAAAATGATGAAGTGCGCTGGAATATGATAAGTGGAATGTTTTCATTGAACATGCTTTGTTATTTGGGCCATATTTTGATCTATACATATTAAAATGAGATGATTTTTGATTTAGATTAAACTAGATACATGTAGATACAAATTTTGTTAAGGAATAAAATTTTAATTCTCTCATTAAGAATTCCAAAATCTGTCTTGAAGTTAAGTATAGAATATTGTCATACTTTAAGACCAGTATGAAGTATTTGGAGTATAACTATCAGAATATAGAACCAAATTGTATGATCTTAGTGTCATTAAAAACTCAAGACATAGAGGAAAATTTGTTTAGAATAAGATGATGCTTAAATACTCCATTTTCCTTATCATAATGATCATGCAAAGTTGACCTGAAAGTTTGTTTTGAAAAAAAGCTGGAATGATTAATTGAATGATGAACTTAGAATATTTTTTTTATTGAGGTATAATCCTAAGCTTAAACTAGACTTAGTTGAGTTTTGATATTTGAATGAAAATGTGAAGAGAATAAAGGAAATATACCCGGGATTGTTATTGAGCATGTATTGTATATAATTTATATACATATGTGTATAAATAAGTATTATATACTTGTGCAAATTTTTGACATGTGTAAATGTATATTGCATGATATAAAGGAGCATTTAGAGCGTCAACATCCAGACGTTGCTGAAACTTCAAGGCAATAGGTTTCTGGAGCACCTGTGAGTAACCTAGACGGTCTCACTTAATTATTTGTTTGTATAAATTCTATGTTAGATTATTTTATGAAATTGATTGTGTTGATTCCGGACTATGGAAGTCCGAGGTGTTTGATGTATGAACTATGTAGATTGGAAGTACTCATTGAATGTGAATCGAACTGACTATGTGATACTCAACTTGATTGTTGAATGTCAAACCAAGTTTCAAAGAAAAATGTGAATATGCATGTGAATGAAATAAGTGATTCTCAACTTAAATGTTGAATGCCGAACCCAGGTCCGATGACATGTGTAAAGTAAAATAAAGTGATTGATTGATCTTATGTGATTGATGCATTTCAATACATGAATGCATGACAACATAATAGCAGTTGTGACCTGAGTAGCCACTAAAAAGAGCTTAAAACTGAGAATGTGATTAAGAGCTAAAAGCTTGCTATATATAATGAGCCATGTATCCCTAACGAATAAGGGACAGATATCAATGAGCCCGATATCTACAATAGATATGGAATAGTTACAGACACTCGGTCACCACAATATAATAATCAGAAATGAGTTTCATGAGCATTGCATATACATTTAATATGTATGTTTGACTGATTATGCTATATTGTTGACTTGTATTGGAATGAGAACGTGAGAATTGTGAATATTGTGATATGTGATGCTACATGACAATTGAGATAATGTAAATTACATGTTTGTATAAGATGATGTGTTGTATGAATTGAGTAAACCATCGAGGATGGTTACCTCACTAAGTTCGCAAAGCTTACCAAAATTACAAAGTTGATATTTTAGGATCAAGAGAGGACATTAGTAACAGAGAGACTCTACAAGAAGCATAGTTCTTGTACTTTTGGATAAGAGAAGCAGCTCAAAGGTCGGTCAGCTAAGACTGAAGGATTAGATAGAAATTTTTGTATAATTTCTCTTTCATGTAGTGTGTTTTATATTAGGTTTGATGATGTACATATTTGGATGCTTTTGTAAAAATTACTATGTACAAATTCAATTTTTATGAAATGAAATGAGGAATTCAGTTTTAAAATATTGTGATGTTTATGATTTATATGATGATGCCATGACTAAGTTAGTGAAATGAGTGCTCTAACATGCCACCTTTGTAGGGTATGTGTTCGTATCACTCAGTGTAGCACCCTCTTACCGTAGTATACACACTGGGATGCCCGAAGGTCATTCCGGTACATATCCTATGATAAAGGCGAGCTACGTTCGATCTCTACATTAACTTCACATGGCATCATATCAATATTCACTAATAAAGCATCAATAAAAAGGCCACAATATTTAAAAACCAATTCTTTTTCCTTATTTCATTGCACAAAACTGAAAGTCTATATTGTGTCTTTCAACTTTTACTATAAGAACATCATCAACCTAGTACAAAAGTACTACATGAAAGAGAAAAATCTATATATATACAATCTATCTAAGCCGTCCAAAAATCCCAGCTAACCAACCTCTAAGCCATGACCTCTCTTGCCAAACACAATCTACACGACAGGAAAAGCCTCTCAGTGGCTAGAGTCATCTCTCAATCTTGAAAAGACAACGTTACAATTTTGGTGAGTTTTGCGAACTCAAATGAGGTGACCATCATCGGTGGTTCTCCCAATTCATGCAACACATTATTTCACGTAGCATACAAACACATATTGCACTTTACATAATATCACAATTTTACTTAGGCATAAGCAAATTCGACCTTTCAATCAATCATACATACTTGATAAAAATGCATATGAACTGCTTATGAGATATTTTCCAATTATTACATTGTTGTGACCAAGTGCCTGAACTGTCCCGTATCTATTTCGGATACCGGACTCATTACTAACTGTCCCTTATCCGATGAGGATACCGGGCTCATTATACATAGTGAGCCTTAAGCTCCTATTCACTGTTTGAGCTTGAAGCTCTTTTCACTCGTTGAGCTTTAAGCTCTAATCGGTGGCTACTCTGGTCACAACTACCACTATCTGATTGTGCACTCATGTATGAAATATATATGCCACAGTCAACCGCATTATAAAGCACTTCAATATATATTTCACATTTTACAGTCATCGAACCTCCTATCTCCATCAACAATCAAACTCATTCATTCATCATTCAATCATAATTTAAGCAAACAATAATGGAGAGAAAACGTCTAGGTTACTCATCACAAGATTATTCTCATATTCAAAACTCATCTAAGCATAATTAATACTTAGGTTTCTGCCCCACTAAAACCATTAAATTCGCAATTGGACTTTTTGAGACAATTTGTAGGCCTATATCTCTAGTTTACTCCGAATTAAAAATCATCTCATTTGAAATCCTTCAAGTCGAGATATCATTAAAATACAAGAACATGTTCAGTAAAATATCAAGTTCATACTCTTCCAACCGATACCCTTACTTTGATTAGATCAATCTTTTTCGAGTCAAAACCTAAAAGATATCATTTCTATGGAGAGAGATAGAGAATAGTGTTATGAATCCAATGCTTCAAAAAAGCAGGTCATTTAGAGGTCGGATGACAAAGTTATGGCTGAAAAAATCCATCAAGGTTCTGTCCATATAAGACTAAACAAAAAGCAGACGAATGGAAAGAACAGACGAATGCAAAAGCAGACGAATGGAAAGAGAAGACGAATGTAAAGAGCAGACGAATGAAAAAATAGATGAATGTCAAAGCAGATGAATGGAAAGACCAGATGAATACAAAAGCAGACGAATGGAAAGAGCAGACGAATGTAAAAGCAAACGAATGCCAAAAGTAAACGAATGGAAAGCAGACAAATGTCAAAAGCAGACGAATGGAAAATAGACAAATGCAAAAGCAGACAAATGCCAAAAGCAGATGGAAGGAAAGAGCGGACGAATGCAAAAGTAGAAGAATGCCAAAGCAGACGATTCAGATGGTCAACTTAATATGAAGCAAAAGTCAACCTAAGACGATACAGATGGTCAACTTAAGACGAAGCAAAAGTCAACCTAAGACGATACAGATGGTCAACTTAAGATGAAGCAAAAATCAACCTAAGATGATACAACTCTTAAGACGAAGCGTCTTTACCGATGATACAACTCTATAGATGATATGACGTCATCACAAACAATGTGATGTCATTACAGACGATACGTCTTTACAAACGATATGACTTTACACTCCTGGACTCAAAAACCTTTTTGTTGAATGCCACTAAGTTTTCAATAATTCATGTATAAACACTTATATATTCATACTTGCATAATGAAGAAATAGAGCCTATCACATTTCCATATCTAACTCTCTACACTAATCCTATACACCATTTCATTGTTACTTCAACTCCAAGAACCATTTCCATAACATCTAATCACTAACAATCTATCAAAAACCAAATAACACCTTATCCATAATTTTCATCCCCTTAACACAGTGTTCAAGAATATAAATATATGTAAATGTCATAATCATGCACTGACAGTAAATTCATCAACTTTATTTCAAAAATCCACAACTCTAATCACTACTTACTTGTTAAAGACTCCAAAAGCTTCAACTATCTTCAAACCCTAATTCCATACAACATTACGTATACCATTGTGAATACTAACCAACTTCTGGTTTTTCTCTTGAGGTAGTAGAGACACTTATCAATGGAAGAAGTGGTGAGGGATATGAAAAGGTAAGGTTAACTCCCAAAAGGAGTTTAATGGAAAAACTCTTTGTATGGGAAGAATTCGGGGAAGATGATGACAAGGAAAGAACTTAGGAAAAAAGGATAAAATCCCCTTTTTAATCTCGAATAACTGAAACTTACTTCTGACAATTAATAAAAGCAATTTACACTTGTCACTTTTCCTAAGGTCTAACTCTAGCTAAGTTTCTTTTAAAGCTAACTCCACTAACTCTTCTTTTATAATTCAACTATCTCTAAATCTTCTTTTCAAATTTCTTTTTCCTATTTTCCATAATACTCTATAAATTCCGAAATAAATCCTAAATTTATCGAATTTCACAAATATATATCTACTTCCACTAATCAATAAAATTTCTAACTAATTAAATTCCAAATGCACAATTTTTCCAACAATCATAACTCTGTTCAATTCTACCCGGAATTATTCATGAGTGCATGTACAATTTTTAATGTGCAACAAATTTCACTTTTCATGTGTATGTATATGACATATTATGCACAACCATGAAAAATACATTTATAAGCTCTCATTGGTCACTCATATTTACAATTCTAACCTTCCTGTAGGTAACTTGATGTTACATCCTCCAATGTGTATGGGTAGACTCTCTCCCTCTGGTCCTCCCCATCTGCTTGCAGAATTGAGCTCTAGAATGGAGACTGCCTCAAGGTCTTGTCCAGTACTGCTGCCAATGACTCCATATTCTTCACAGACCAATCCACCAGTGAAGGTCCAATTTTTGCTAAAGAAGTTGACATTGAACCCATCTAGTATTGGATCCTTATGAGGGTGAATAGCCTTCACTATAGTTTCAATTTCATTCACTGCTTAGGAGTTTAGCTTCCTAGGATGAAATAGTGTTTTGCAAAATTTGCTTAAAGAAGGTTTTAGAGGATTGAGCCTCTGATGGTTTGTTTATCAACTTACTAAAATAATCATAGGCTCCTAGCATTAGTAGTAATTAAAAGTCAAGTTGGACATTTCTATGTTCAAGGGAAATGATTTTATTTCTTTCTTTCCTTGAAACAATGGCTTTTTGATAAATTGAAGTGTTTTTATCACCATTTCTTAGTCAATCAGCCCTTTTCTCTTTGTTTCATGAGAGAGTGACCATAGAGAAGTGCTTCAGAAAAGTTGTGTAATGCTTCTCTTTCTCTTAATTGCAGAATGTGGAATCAAGGTTAAGATACAAAATTTGTTAGGTATTCTCCAACTCCCTCTTGGCTGTGTTGACTAGGATGTGTGTGTTGCCAATGTTTTCCTTAAGGAGTTTATTCTTCTCTTGTCTAATAATGTGTAGTTTCTTTGCAAGAATATACTGTTTGGTGATTTTAATGTTGGAATCTAGAGTTATACTAATTCCTTTCTCAAAACTTTCTAATCCCAACAGGGAGTCATTTAACCTAAAGGGGATATTGAATTTAACTGCTTCTGTAGAGGTTTAAATGGGTGTATGATTCGATAGTGAACTATTTGAGTACTTGGAAAAGCAATTTGGGAAGACAGACATCCACCTCTAGCTGGGAACACTTTTGTCCAACTTCTTCCTGATCAGATGAGAACCAATTTGCTTATTGTTTCAGGTGTAGAAAGAGCCTCCCAATAGAATATCAGTGAGTTGTGCATCATCCAGACATTGACTAAGTTCATTATAAGGGTTATAGATAGCTCTTAAGCTTTCTACCTCTTCCAACTTCTGAATGGAGTTAAAGTCACTCGATAACATCCATGGTATACTGATTGAATTAGCTAAAACATTGATGTGGTTCCATAACAAACTTCTCTTATATGCATTGTTGTGCGTGTATATGAAAGAAATGCATAGTTGCTGGTTTAGAGACACCACATAGACTTGTAGGTGAATTATTTGGTTAGAGATGAAAGTTGAGCTAACTGTCAGTGCACTTGAATCTTATAGGACCATTATTCTACCATTTGGATGACAATTATGATTTGTTATGATCTGCCACTGAGCTGGAAGATAACTTAACATCATGCAATATTCCATTCTCATCCTAGTTTCCACAATACCAACAAGGGTCACCCTATTTTGTAAAATAGTATCTTTGATCATTAGTTTCTTGTTAGGGGCATTGGCCCCTCTTACATTCCGTGTCAGAATATTCATTTGGTAGCCTCCCCTAGGGAGAGTTTCTTCTTTATGTTAGATCTTCTTCGAACTACAGTTTCGAACTCTTGTCCATTTGTTCACAAGGAATTTCATCTACCCTGTCCATGGCTTTATGCTTCTGTTGACCTGGTCTTTCGCTTGAATTTACCAGTATAGTATATGTTGTATTCTTTAAAGACAGGTTTGAATCAGCCTCCTATTCATTGCCTATTGTATTTCCTCACTTACCTTATCTAGAATAGCAGTAGCAGGAGTGTTCATTATATTTTCTACATTCTGTTCATAGCTCATTTCTACATTTTGTTCTCTACTCATTCTCACCCACATTGTTCCAGTCACAAAGTTATAATTAGTGTTTCACTCAGTCTATCGCTCGGTGTTTCACTCCAGTGGCTCCGTTTGCACCAGTCTCGCTCTATGTTTTTTGCTCGGCTTTTGTTCTGAATTTTTTTCAATAAACATACACTTAATGAACTAAAAATCATTACACTTTATTAATCTAGTTAATTGATATGGATTTTACATGTTAAATTAATAAAAATTATTATTATAAAATTAATTTAGTTAATATCAACAAATTACACTAAAATTGGATTTATATAAGCAAATACAAATACATTATTATTCAACAATTTAATTTCAAAATTTCTATATATACTAAAGATGATACTTATAAGATGAAAATGTTAAGAAAAACATGTTACAATGGTCAAATTTTAAGATACAATGATATTATAATTTTGGAGTTATTATCAATCAATTTGACCCAAGTCAATATTATATAAATTATTAAATAATAAAGTTATAGATTAATCAAAATTTAATTTATAGAAATTTTATCAAATATTACCAATATATAATACTTGGGCAACCAAATATAAAGAATGAACAATCTAAGATAATTGACCACTGGCCGTGATGATACACTAATAATAGTTTTGTTAAATTCAAGAGCTAATGTTTCAATCATTGACCGTCAGCAGTGACGCAAGAACACGACCATAGCATAAGGGCTTCATAATGACCAAAATGAGCAAAGAGCAGATACATTACGAGACAACACAAGAACCTGGGAACTGCTAGAATGTTTACAGCGTAATTATTTACACAAAGAATAACGCCAGCAGCACTACAAGGACTCAGACCAAAGATAATACATCTTAGTGGATATGATGGAGAGGGCCAAGAAAAAAATTGATTCAAGACTGCAAAGACACTATCCTGATCCTTTCAAACAATTACAAGCACACTCCTGTTGACTGATCTCCCAGCTAAAACGGTAAGCTCAAAAATCCCACAAAATTCATTACACATGCCCGCATGGGCAGACGGGGCAATTTCATTTCATTTCCCACCAGATAACCATAAGTTTCTAGTCAAAAGCAGCTTCCTCTAAAACCAGGAAGAAGGCAATCAAATAATTTTGCACGGCACTGTTACAGCTATTCATGAAATAAACGAAACCAAACTACCAATCATTCATTGGTGTGGCTCCTCAGCAGTGCTGTAGCTTCTACTTTCAGTAGCAGTTGAGTTTGCAAGGGTATCTGCTGCAATTTCCCAACTCCCACTTCTTCTTCCCCAACTCAATTGTCTAGTCTCCGATCGTCGATGATCAGATCTCAAGACTGACTCTACCTCTGCAGTGTTATGAGGAGGCCCATTACTCCCTCTGCTACGTATGTCCTCCACAATTTCTTCAACATTGTGACGAAGTGAGATTTTCAGTAGATCTTCACCAATATCAAGATCATCTTCAACCTTAGCACGCCGATCTCCACCTAAATCTTCAACTTCTGTTTCCCGAGCAACAGGTATAGGCAGTCTTGGCACCTCCTCTTGCACAAAAGCTCGGAAGTTGTTCTTTGAAGGCTTAACCTTTGAGCAGAATACTTCAAGAAAGTTACTCACACAACCCACGTTGTAAACATTGATCCTATTGTCAGCTCTATACCGGAAATTTTCATACGTTGTCTGTATAAACAAGGTAAACTCAGTACATGCACTGATAAATTTGGTTAGTCCGATAACATAATGCATGGAAATGAATGATAGGCCAAGCATGTAAAAGGGATGCACCATTACATTTGCATGGGATTTGAATAAACTCAAAACAACTTCTAAGAGAGTAACTTCTGTTTTAAATTGCTCAGGTTTCCAGAGTAGCAAATAGACTCCCCAATATATACTCAATTAGACAACAATTTTTCGTAGCATGTCATTTGCAGTCCTTCCAGAAAATTGTGAAGACTCAATTTCGTACGAGTATGGTTGCTCCAAAATGCTATCCTAATTTTATCAAGCATATTGAGTTTAAAGGCTTAATTAATTGGACAGGAAATTCATCCACATTGCACATTAGGATGTAATTAATCTACAATTGAACTGTTATTCGTCAAAACCCCAAGATTAAAACATGAATGCAGAATTTAGATCAGAGTTCAATCCTTTAGTACTTTTGTATCTCAATTCCTAATGGACACTATTTCATACATTTCATCTAATTGAAACAAATTATCTGACCTGGTTTGTGCCTATGAGATACAAATGAAAGCCAGTAAGTCCGCCAACAAACCATAGAGCAATGAAGCAATAGGCCATTAGTATGACAGATGCAGGGGATTCTTTCATGGCTTTCCATACTGTGCCGTGATAATCATCCATCAAAACCTTGATGTACACTGCTGACATTGCAAATACATAGATGCAAAGAACAGTTGACGAAAAAACAAACATAAAGAAGTACCGGTAGTTGCGCTGCACATACAAAGAGTAAAATAATTACAAAATAACAGGACATAAAAAAGTTGATGTGACAAGTCAGGACAAAGTTGACAATGACATCGAATAAACAGGTGTAATCCGAACCCATTAAACAGCATACCAGTCCAATGCATTGGCCAACCCAAGGGCAATGATGATCAAATCGTTCCACACAGTTGTTACAAATAGAGCAATGAGAGCAGCGAGGAGGGCGATACAGCATGCATGTGTCACAGTACTTCACCCGAACAGAAATGCCGTTAACCGTAACTTCTTTTGTCCGAGGGAACTGGAGGCTCGGAGTTTGTCTTACCCCAACCTCAGCTGACACAG
Source organism: Erythroxylum reticulatum (assembly GCA_025504915.1). Taxonomy (NCBI): domain Eukaryota; kingdom Viridiplantae; phylum Streptophyta; class Magnoliopsida; order Malpighiales; family Erythroxylaceae; genus Erythroxylum; species Erythroxylum reticulatum. The sequence goes on from JANSVA010000007.1 coordinate 2,594,591, forward strand.
AGGAATCATATCTGAACTCTTCCTCAGGTGGGTGTGAATTCCGTGGAATAATGCCAGGGTCCCTAGCTGATGTACAAAAAAGGAAAACTAACACCTGCAAAAATCAACTACAAGATCAAAGGAACTGCAAAAGTTACTAGTAGTAGGAAAAAGATCAAAATCTTAAACCCAAATCACCACTTTGCGTACAGAAACAAGTACCAGTATTTCAAGAGATTTGTAGATTTCAGGATCTTTTGACACATACACCCAAAAATTTTCATTTGAAATGTATAGCACTAAGCAATTAATTCTTAAAACCCAAAACTAGCAAACAATCTACAATTCGCAGATAGTATCTTCTAATATTAAGAAACTAGGATGATCATGTACTTTACAAAAATCAGCTTGATGTAAAGAGAGAAATAATGCCATCGTGGAGGACATAAGCCTTCACATGAAAGTTACATTAGTTGAAGGAAATTAACTTTTTTAAGGCATCAAAAAGATAAAAGTGGTAAAGGTGAGAAAAAGGGTAAATGAGCTAAATTCACTATTCACGAGGCAGTTAAACTGTCACCAATTTGCATTTTAATGTTCATGTACCAATATTATACTTTGACAGCAGCTCATGTACTCTTGAAAATAATGTCATCTGAAGTAAGTGATAATTAAATATTAATCATATACTTTGTGTTGTTCATACAACTTACGACATTTCCTTGAGCCTCCAACAGAAGTGGCTCCAAAAATATTAAAAGGAGAAACACACAAATCTATAGTGATGGAACTGTACCACAACCAATAAAAGGAAGGCATTGTTTAGACAAAGCATTCCTCTGCACAACAGCCTCACCTCCAACACTGGCAAAGAAAGGCCAAAGACAACCTATTCAATTTTCAGTAATACATAGAAAATCATATCTCGGGCTGGACTTCACAAGTCAATAATTTCTACCAATTAGAAAATCCTAAAGAACAAAAGATCCTTGAAAATAGGCATCCACTGCTGACATAATTAAATGGAATGTCTAGAAAGTTACAGAGAAACTACTAATGCTGAAAAGGTACGCGTGCTAAAGCAAATGATGCTGTATTCTGTGAAGCACCAAGAGAAATGCAGAGTCTCTCAAGCATCAAGAGAAATGCAGACTTACACAGATAGTAAAGAAAACTGCAACCAATAGGATTGAATAGCCTGCATTATACGGTGAGAATTTATGGCGCAGATGCCTTGCAACAAATCCACAAAAGATTACAACTGGAGCAATGATTAGCAACAAGGTGACAATCAATGATCTAGCATCGGGGCCAAATATCAACCTCCCACCAACTACGAATTTCTGTAAATGACAAACCAAAAAGAACAAAATTAATACACATAAGCTAGTCAAACAATAGACTGGTAAAGAACTATTAGTTTAAAGAGACAATAAGACCAATCACAAAATACCATTAGTGAAATTCTAAGTACCCAGAATAGCAACAGCAGTTTCAATCTTTTGATAAATGGAAAAAAATATCATTTCTACAGTAAACACTCAAGTATGATATTTTGTAATTAAAAACAAACAATCATTTTGCAGGCACACAAATTTTATTTACCTCAAGCACCTCTACTATGAATGAATTAAAGTCGCCAAAAATAACAGAAAAAGTGTGTCAGAACTAATTTGCTCTATATGTCTTTATTAGAGACTGCAGTATATATATACACACGAATAGGGCTTACAAAATAAGGTAGAAAATCTGTACAGATATAGAAATATAATCCTAGGATACTATATCTCTATAAGATACTGCTATCTAATCTAAATGATCTAATTATGATCAAATCATAATATTATGAGATATGCATATCTTGACCACACTCCCCCACGTTGGATCATAGATATCTATCATGTCCAACTTGCTAATACACTCTTCAAATGCTTGTCATTGAAGTCCTTTGGTAAACACATCAGCTGTCTGCTTTTTTGTTGGAACATAAGTTAGGCATATTGTCCCATCTTCTACCTTCTCTTTGATAAAACGTCAATCAACCTCAACATGTTTTGTTCTCTCATGATGGACTGGAATGTGTGCCATGCTTAGGGCTGCCTTGTTATCACAATAGTATTTTATAGGTATCTCAAAGACGATTCCCAATTCTGTCAAAACTCTCTTTAACTAGAGACTTTTACACATCCCTTTTGCAATAGCTCTTAGCTCAGCTTCAGCACTATTTTTAGCTACCACCTTTTGCTTCTTACTTTGCCAAGTAACCAAATTTCCCCACATAAAAGTTCAATATCCAATGGTTGATCGTCTATCCTCTTCCAAACTTACCCAATCTGAATCAGTATATATTTCAATTGTTCTTTGATCTCCTTTCTTAAATAGCAGCCCTTTCCCTGGAGTACCTTTTAGATACCGTAGGATCTTATAGACTGCCTCCAAATGCTTTCTCCTTGGTGCATGTATATAGCAACTAACAACACTTATGGCAAAAGCAATATCTGGTCTAGTATGAGACAAATTAATTAGTCTTCCCACTGGTGTTTGATACTCATCACGATTGACAAGTTTATCATCTTCATCCCTAAATTTTGTATTATCAATAGGAGTAGTGCTTGGTTTGCATCCTAACATTCCAGTCTCTCTTAAGAGATCAAGAATGTACTTTAAAGATCTTACTACTTCCATGCCCAGAAAATACTTCATTTCTCCTAAGTCTTTAACTTCAAATTCTTTCTTCAACGCTATCTTAAGTCTTGTGATTTCCTCTGCATCATCACCAGTTAAGATAATATCATCAACATACACAATCAAAATTGTCTTCTTACCTTCTCTAATTCTAAAAAACATTGTATGATCTGACTGTGCTTGTGTGTATCCTTCTGTTTTAAGAACTTTGGCAAACCTCTCGAACCAAGCTCGTGGTGATTGCTTCAGTCCATATAGAGATTTTCTTAGTCTACATACTTTGTTTCCTCCTTTCTCATCAAACCCTGGAGGAAGTTTCATATACACTTCTTCCTTTAGTTGTCCATTCAAGAAGGCGTTTTTTATATCAAGTTGCTTAAGTGGCTAGTCAAGGTTAACAGCTACTGATAACAATGATCTTATAGTATTTAGCTTAGCCACAGGTGTAAATGTTTCCTTGTAGTCCATCCCATAGGTCTAAGTATAGCCTTTAGCTACCAATCTCGCCTTATATCTCTCAATGGTGCCATCAGCCCTATAATTGATTGTAAATATTCACCTATACCCCACGGGTTTCTTTCCTTTTAACAGATCAACTTCTTCCTATGTTTCATTCTTTCCAAGTGCCCTTATTTCTTCAAAAACAGCTTCTCTACATTTTGGAACTTTAAGAGTTGGAATATCAATTCTGTCCAAATTAGCAATAAAAGCTTTATATTGAGAAGATGGAGCTTCATAAGAAACAAACCTCTCAATCAGATGCATAGTACATGATCATGGAAATATGCGGTCATACTCGGTCGAGGAAAAATCAGTGCAAACGAACCGCGGTCGATCACGAATTGTAAGTTTTATATCGAAAACTT
>JANSVA010000007.1:2618502-2631809 GCA_025504915.1 Erythroxylum reticulatum
AGCAAAAGAATGTGGAAACTTTTCACTATCTATGAGTCTCTTCGAGTACAATAGATCCTTTTTTAATATTAAACCCTGCATAAGGTTTAGAATTGGTAATAGAGCTAGAAGCTCCTTGTGGTTCAATAATCGACATCCTTAAAGCCCCTTCTCCAATCTACCAAATACAAGTACACTAATGTCTATTATGCTTGGCAACACATAGTACTAGCTTCTACTCAACTATTCAGGGTTTAATGCTATCATCAATGTAATGCCAAACTAACCATTGAACCAATATTTTAAGGATAAAGTTACTTTGGTTGAAATATAGATTAAGTACTTATAATAATCACTCTTATTAGAGCATTATTATAGGTAAATAATGACTAGGTTGAATGGAGAGATTTGGTTTGTTTTCTTTTGAACCAACCTAAAACTGCATTCATCCTATTGTTGCCTATCAAGGAGAAGTTACAAACTAAGGATAAAATCAAGTTTGCACTCTCTTCACCCCTACTTGTGTTTTATTCTACAAGAAGCTTAAATTATACATTGCCATTTATTCTTTACATGCCAATTTTTAGCTTATCTATGGCCTAGTATTCAAAATCTATGTAATAGGATATATTTGGTAAGTCATTGAAAAGATATTATTCCTTAGGTAGCTAAAGTTAAATACAGGCATTAGGGAGATTTGAATTTTTTTCAAGCTTTCTCTTAGTCATATTGTTTACTTTATTTGGTTAGAAAGTAATAGAAGGATATTCAAAGAGAAAGTCAAACTTTTTAACTCCTTCCTTCAAGGAGAATCTTTGCTCTTAAGACAGGTTGTTTCTACAATAAATTTGCATAAATCCCTCAACTATGAGATGGTCACACATTGGTGCATCCTTGTTCCCTTTAATTTACATGTTCCCTATTCCTATTCTGTTCTAGCTTCTCAGCAACTAATAATCCATTATGGTCTTCTATTTCTGATATTTCAATTGTAAACTAAGATTTTACCCTAATTATTATAATTTGCTTCGATTTGGGTGTTTAATGTAATTTTCCTTTTAATCTTTACAAAATAAATTATAACAAAAGCCTCCAAGATCTTGCATCCTATATGTCACTAACAATCTTATCACTTATGACTCGGAAGTATATATATATATATAACTCTCAAAACTTTAAATAGTATAATGATTACAACTAATAAAGATATCCAAATATTGGAAAAAAAAGTTATAATAGTTTAGTGTAATGTAAAAACTTGAAAGTTTCCCTAAGTCAAGTAGAAAAATACAAGTATTAATGGTAGGTGAAAATGGTGAGTTGTTGCAATACTTGCTTGCTTGTTTGTTTGATATCATAAATGCAATTATATGTCAAAGATAATAATAGCAAACAAGACGAAAATAGTTACAAAATTATATAGCAAGTCGACAGTGCTAAGTGACAATGGCAAGTTTCAAGAAAATGATGAACAAACTAATATAATGTGTCACGAAACTCATGTTGAGAACAACCAAACTTCCACTCCAAAACATTGATATACTTTTTTGAGTTCGTTAATATATTTATTGTTGGTCATACTATTTACAATTGTTTTTAGGAATTAATCCTAAAACAAAAGAACTAGTAACTGACATTTTCAATATTATATTATGTAATATTATTTCCGACCAATAACATGATTTCAGGATTGTACGCATTAATTGATGGGAAGCCAATAACCGAAAGGAAGTGGCATGCATGATCATGACGTTCCACTCACTCATTGATGAAGAAATGTGCAATTCATTTCGATCTATTGCCATTATCGTCTTTATCAGATGCCATTATAGCCACAATGGGTCTACCTTCTTTCTTTCCAAAATGGGACCAATACATCTTGGCACCATCAACCACACTATTCACAATCAGTAACATTTTCTTCAATTATTTCTTCGTGAAAAAGAAATGAAAGTCAGAGATAAACATATAGCGTTTCCACTTCAAAAATCTTCAAGATGTGAACTTGTTTGTGGACACCCTTTCTCTCTCGTTATTTACATTTACAATATTTTGGATGAAGAAGTTGCAAAATCAGTATAGTTAAACAGCAAAACAAAGGAGCAGAGATTTGAAGAGAAACACCAAAATACAGAATTGGAAAAGAAAAACACTTATACAGCATTGGTTATCTCACAGTTGATGCAACTGTATGGGCCCAAGACCTGAGATGAGCTTTCATGTCCATCTCAGTACCCAGATCAGGGATTCTCCAATTCACCAATGGATTTTCTCTCTCTTTTTTTCTTGTATGCCATGCTTCAGAAAGATAAGGCCTTTGAACTTCATCAATCTTTTCTCTCTCAACTTTTCTTCCCAGACTTTGCAACCCAGGAATGATTGAAACAAGGCTTGAATCTTTGTCTTCTTCAGAGAAGACGAACCCTAAGTCCATGAACCCTTTTAACTCCTCGAACTCAAGATCTGACAAGCTCTTGCTGAAACCCCTTTTGGCATAAGATTTCCTTTTTCCGTTGACTTTCTTCTTCAGGGACAGTCTCTCCATCATTTCTTCATGTTTTACTTTTTCATGACATTCGAACTCCATGATCTCTTCGCCGGAGGGTACTGTTTGGAGCTTTGGCGTGGAAGGGACTGAGCTTGGAGAGAAAGAATCGGAAGTAAAGCTCGTTTCTGAGCTCAAGTTGTGGTCGCTTAAGGACCTAACATGGAGAGTAGTTGCTAGGAAACTGAAGACTTCTGGTTTCGACGATTTACCTTGTACATGGTTTTCATGAATAGGGTTCATTTCAGAGTCGTCGTGAAGAAGTGGTAAAAGGGGTGGTTTTTTGGTGAAGAGTGGTTGCTCGAACCAATATGAATCGAAGAGGCTAAGAACTAATTCCTGGGCATCCATGTTTTAACTTGCTTCCGTCGTGGCTATGGCTTTTTTAGAAGATATGAACAAAAGGGTTAGTGAGATGGTCAACAGAGGCATAGATTTTTCAGACATGGAGAATTAGATTGACAAAAAGAAATCATATGGGCTTTTGCTTATTTACTTTAATGTCCCTATGTTTTTGTTCGACCAATAGGCATACGATTTACAAGTTCTCTACAGGTTTAAAATTTATAATATGCATGAAAGAAAATTTACTGCAAGAGATTCATTACCTAATTAGATAATCATATTTTAAACAAACCTAACCTGGTCTTCAGCTTATATTTTACAAATCAGGGGTATTCCTGCAAGACAACGTAATAGTTTTTTCTGTGTTAATGTCCTCAGGATTTGGCTGGACTGTGACTTTGATCTTCAGGTTCAAATGGCCAGCATTAGGAGTGGAGTTTATCTAGGAGTGTCCTGCAAAATAAGGTTGGAGTTTATCTTCCATTGGATGATATAATCAGACTCAAGCTTAAGGATAATATAAAAAACACAGCTTCCTAGTTTGTGGGTAAGACATTTACACACCATTTCCGGTAAGAAGTGTTGACAACATTGGATGGGGCATAGCTGAAACCGAACGAGTCACCTAAAGTATAGACTTTTCGAGAGTGCGTGGGCCTTATAGAGCGAATAGAGGAGTATCGGATTAACTTCATCTATATTTGTATGAACATTCTATTGTCGTTTCCAGTAAGTTGATGTATAATGATTGTTTAACCCCTCTTCATCAGTAAAAGAAAAAGCTTCTTGTTGACCAATTCTTAGAGATGGATCTTACTATTGGTTGATGACATTGACATAATCCCAATATCTATATTGTTTAATCCAATGCTGGCACAATGACCTCGATATTGCACCTTTTTTTGTTTGTACGTTCATATAAGTCATTCTTTTTTATTTGGAGATGAAACTTTTAGCTGGTGGGTTAACAAGTTGAGCATTTAATAATCAATATAATATATAATTCAAATGATTCCATTTGATTAGGTGTTGTGATTAACTTTGATTTTTATACATTTTGGTTACAAAATGAAAGGATGAGCTGAATAAAAATGATTAGATTAGATTAACTAGAGTTAGGTGATTCAATAGATCAAGTAGTTAGTCATATCGGTTTTTGTGCGGAAAGAGATCCCGTGTGAGACCCAGTAGTTTAGTAGAGAGCTTCCAATCTAATTTTAATTATAGATCTTTTATTAATTGAGAGATTGCAAATTTCATAATTCAATTAGGGTTAATAATTTAGGGCACGAGATTATAACTTAAGAGAGAAGTAATATCCCTCAATTACCGCAAGTGCATGGGTTGTGAGTCATAGTATTTGAAGGGTCGGTCCCACGTGGAGGTTAAACCATTCTAATCCTAAGTTATCTAAGGCTAAGAAATTTTTAAAAATGAAATTAACAAAAGAATATAAACACGAGAATTTAATCGTAGGAATTTAACTCAAGAAATTAACACAAAATAAGAATTGAAATTGAGCAACACAAAAGGTCAGTATGGAAATAATCAAGAGAAATTATCAAATTATGAGAGAGAGGATTATATCTATCATTAATGTTAACCTAACCAATTATGTGTTATCGAGGTGTCAGTTCTAAACTATCGTAGAGGGAATTACTCTCTCTCGAGTTATAATCTTATGCCCTAAATCATTACCCTTGGAAAGTTTAAGAGAGAGACAATAGAAGAGGGAGAGAGAAGGAGAAGAGGAAGAAGAAGCGAGTCCCAATGCTGTTGCTTTCCAAATTAGGTAGTCTCCCAACATTGCTGCCTTCATAGATTGTTTGATCCAAGTTATATTTCCTTTCCATTTCATTTTTGCTCATTTAATGTATAAAATTGAAATGGATTGTATGATGATGGGTTTTGGATTGTTGACGATATTCTAAATGTTGACGATATTCTAACTCTTCCTTTGGGATTTTATTTTGATTTTATGATAATATAGTCAATTTTTTGTTTTATTGATTTGGTGTTGTGATTAACTTCGATTTTTGCATATTTCGGTAACAAATTGAGAGGGTAAGTTGAATAAAAATTATTAGATTGGATTAACAAGAGTTAGGCGATCTAATAGACTAATGGTAGTTTAGTTTATATTTAGTTGTTAATTTGATTGTTTAAGCATGTTTAGGCTAGAATTGTGTTAGTTAGTAGATATTTGTGTTTTAAGAGTTTTGCGGGTTAGAGCATGCTTTTGAGCTACAATTTTATATATTTGAAGTGTCTTGGCGAGTTTGCTAGTGTTTTAGGGCAAAAAGTGAAAAACGAAGAAGATTCAAAGAAGATCCGGAAGCTAATCCAAGGCCACGATTGTTGCCAGCATCCCACGATTGTAACAAAAGCAAGTGCAAGGAACCACAATTGTGGCATAATTTACCACGATCGTGACATATCCTAGGTTATCTAAGGCTCAGAAATTAATAAAAATGAACTTTAAAAAATGAAACAAGGATATAAACATAGGGGTCTGATTGCAGGAATTTAACTCAAGAAATTAATATAAAACAAGAATTGAAATTGAGCAACACAAAAGGTCATTATGGAAATTAATTAAGAGAAATTACCAAGTTATGAGATAGGGGATTCTACACATTATTATTGCTAATTTAGCCAATTATGTGTTATCGGAGTGTAGGTTCTAGGCTATCATAAGGGGAATTTACTAACTAACACAATTATAACCTAAACATGCATTAAACAATCAAATTAACAACAAAATACAAACTAAACTACCAACAAAAACACAATGCAATCTACAACTATCACCATTCCCTACATAAATAATTGGCTAAGATCTTTTCCATTTCGAAAGCCTCAACATTATTTAGTTATCAACACAGCTTTTTGCTAATTAACTATAAAGTCTAGTTAATCTCTTACAAACAACTTATCAAACAGATTTTATTATTCATGTTTGGTAAAGTAACAAGAGATGCATCTTTTCACAAACAACTAATATAGGCATTACAAATTCATAAACATGGTACAATCTTTTTTTAGTTGACTTCACTAGTCTTAATTCATAGTTAGGACTAGTGATAACCAAGTAAATTATGGTATACAAGCTAATAAAATTAACTTAGTTTTAGAAATCAATATGTGTACATAATTATTCTTTTGAATATTGTGTTATCATTAGGTCTTTGCATATTTTACTAAACCATTTCTTTTAGTTAATTAATTAAAGAAGAATCTTTAATAACTTGAGTTAGGATATACATAGTAAACTATTTAGTTAGATGGGCATTTGGAAGCAAAGAAGAAATGGAGAAAAGCAGTTAGTTAGATGAGTTATACATAACAATCAAGAATTAGTTCAATTACTTTTTCTTTTAAACAGAATTTAATTGTCACTTAAAAAAATGTATATATGTATTCAACTTAGAAAGAATAAACATTAAAGAGGTATTCATTCTACAAATTTATCAAAATCTCATTTCTGCTTTCTACAAATTTACTAGCTCCACGTTCCTCCCTCTATTTTTCAAACTTTAATATAGTATTAGAGCCTATTTACTTTTGAGACATCAAGGATAGCTTAATCTACACTAAATTTGTCCATTATACTTAACCAAAATTCTCACGACAAATCAGAGTTTAACCTCATCTCAAAATTCATAACCAATGGAAGATCTAAATTCTCCTTACTTCATTCATCCGTCAGATAATCATAAACCACTAATTACGTCTCCAAAACTCACTACACTAAACTATGATACATGGAGCAAATCATTTAGTCTCGTACTTTAAATAAGAAACAAGAATGGTTTTATCGATGGTACAATTTCTAAACCAAATGTTAGTGATCTACTTTACAATGCATATGTTCATTGCAATAATCTCATCATTTCCTTGTTGTTGAAATTCATGAGTCAATCACTGGCTTCAACATCATAAATTCAGGTGCAAAATATAGGAATCACTCAAAAAATGCTTTAGTCAACCTGATGATAATAGAATATGTAGATTACAATATGATCTATCTATGTTAAACCAAGTAAAGAAATGTTGATGCATATTATACAGAACTTAATATGATTCTCGAGAAACTTAGGTATTATAGACCTTATCTCCACTACCTGTGTGGAAGCTACAACCTACATTATTCTTAGTGTTATATGGATCAGCAGTTGAAGGATGTTGTTTTTAAGTTTTTGAATGGGTTAAATGAGTCTTACTCTCATCAGACTTCACAAGTCTTATTATTGAAACCATTTCCTACCTTGGAAGAAGCATATAATAAATAATGAGAGATAAGTCTAGAAGGGTGATACAAGGTCTATCACAGACTCTAATTTAACCATCCCTTTTAGCATATTTTGGTGAACCGAATAAGAAAGGGAATAAAAAATTCATGTGTAGCCACTGTAGGAAGAAAGGACATATAAAGGAGAAATGAAACAGAATAATTGTTTTTCCTCCTAACTTTAAATTCAGTAAATCAAAATAACAAGGAAAGACAGTGTTAATGAAGTTAGCCCAAATGGATATGATGTTGCAAGCAACAAAGATAATGATTTTGCTTAAATCCAAGAAACATTGTTGATTACACTAACTAAAAATCAGGTGCAGAAATTGCTAACTCTTTTAAGTGGACAAGGAATGGTAAAACAAAATATGTCTTTCAACCTTCCTTTTTCATTCACTACAAGCATATTTGATGCATTTCAGACTATTATAACATCATTACATTATAAATGGGTGTTAAATATAGGTGTTTTTGATCATACGTGAAGTAATGCTTCATTATTGCATAACGTCAAATCTATTAACGTAAAATACTAGTATTTTGAATATCGTGTCATTATTACATCTTTTCATATTTTACTAACCTATTTCTTTTAGTTAATTAATTAAAGAAGACTTTTTACTGACTTGAGTTAGGTGTATGCATCGTAAACTATTTATTTTTATTTGTTTCTTTGATTAATGTGCATTCGTCTATATTCAGAAATTCTCTAAACACTACAATAAAATAGACATTTGGCTACGAAAAAAATATAGCTAATTTTCTCAAAAAAGTTGATTATAGTTATTTGTGACGTTTTTATTTCATCCCATAAAGCATCGTCAATTCTCTGTAGCTGAAAACTATAAGTGATGATTGTGGAAATCATAGACAAAAAGTATTATCTATGAAAAAATTTTGTAGCTAAAACATCACAAAAATGTAGCTAAAAATTTAATCTTGGCAGGTAAATTTAGGCACCAAATGACTGACAACAAAAATAAAGCGTAGCTAATAGTTTTTGGCTACGTTTTTGTAGCTATATAATATTAGCTATATTTTTTACAATGTAGCCAAATATTTTAGCTATGGCTTTTATAGAGTAGCCAAAGTGAATTTTATTTTCTATGTTTTTAATAATTTTGTGATATGTTATTTGTTACATTTTTAATTCATGATATTTTAACTATATGTTTTATATATAATGTATCGACATGTTCTTTATCATGAATTGTTTGCTTCTTATTATAAAGTTATATCATAGATAATATTATTCATTCAAAGTATCAAGCATTATATATATAAAGTAAAATTATACAAATATCATTAAATTATAACAAAAAAATATAACATTAAAAGATGACCATTTGCTCCTATACAAGATACTAATGACAACTTGAACAATTTTTATGGACAAAATAGTAAATAAAGAGATCAGCTTAAAAATTATAGTATGTCATGCGCATATTACAAAAATATTATAGCATAACCTAAATGACTACCTAGTGTTGTCCATGTCCATAAACCTGTAATCATCCACAAAGCTTAGTTAAAATCAACTAAAATATTGTGAGTATTGATATAGTAAGGATTTCGTTCTGATTAAAGCAAACACCACATAACTTTACCATTCACAATATAATCACTCATAAGTTGCGTCTTCATCTATTCTATAATTTGAGGAAAAAAGTATTAAATTTAAATTATAGTACATATAGGAAGTGAAAGAAGAAAACAAGTAATCTTTTGAATAATGTAACATCCGATTCCTATACTAAGGGTTAGAGCCTTAGATTTCGGTAATTGAGAAAATAGCAATGAGAGATTAGAAAAAAATGCATTTCATACTCATGCATTATATGATATGCGAATATACGTGAATATTGAACTTATTCACATTAAAATAATTGTACATGCATTCACTGACATATTCCGGGTATGATTGTTTATAAATGTGATTATATTAAGAATTGTGATTTTTATATGTTGAAAACTGATTTGGAGAGTGTATTTAGTGATTTAAAATTTTTAGTGAATTTTAGAAAATTTTCTGAAAATTTGGGTAATTTTTAGACTAGGAAAAATGTCAAATGACAAGACGAATGAAAAATGGTAGTAGAATTAACTGTCAAATTGAAATGAAAATTTTGAAAAAAGACTTTGGAATTTATTGACAAGTGCCAATTAAAATTGGAAGATAATTGGAGTAGAAATTGGAATTGATTGGACTAGTTAAATGAAAAAACCTAGTTTAAAGCTACAAGAATTCGACATGTGGCAAGTGACAAGTGTCACTTGCCAAACCATGCCTTTAAACTTATGATGCTCTTACTTAAAAGACCAAGTTTATTTGTTTTCCTCTTGCTTTCTTCTCTTTTACGTGACTTCTCCATTGTCTTCAAGCTTCTTCATCTTCTTCATTTCATTTTGTTGACAATCTCCACCAAAATTGAACCTAGCTCCCTTATCTTTCACTTGCTACTCCCACCATATCACCTTCTTCATTTCCATAAGAAAAACCAAACCTTTCAACCTTCAAGATGATGATCGTGGGTTGTGTGTGAAGCTAGGGTTGAGTGTTTAGAGCAAAATCAAGTAAGTAGCTTATTAATCTTCATGGGTATCGTTACATGAAACTAGAATGATGAGAAATGTAAGATTAATGACTTGATTATGTGAGTTTTTATGTGTGTGTCGTGGATGATGAAAAGCCTATGTAAATGTCTTGTTTTTGTATATATATGACGAGTAATAATTCACTTATTGTTATAGATATGTTTTGAGGTAGAATGATCTTTATAAATGGGTTAGAATGAGTGCGGAAAAATCAATGATGAATGGATAAATGTATATGCTCTATTTTTGGTTAATGATCAAATATATATAATGAATTGTTTATGAATGATATTGAGTTGAAATGGAGTTGAGAATAAAGAGTAAATGAAGTAGAAAGGGTGATCTTTGTACAAGATGGGTTATATGTAAAATGTTGGATGTTGTAAAATCTAGAAAATGTAGCAGTAACTTGTTCACTGATTGTACTTCTATGAAAGTTCACCATGGCCAACTCCATGTTTTACCATGGCCAACTTGCAGGATTTCCTCTCAAAAAAAGTTCGTTGCGGTCAACTCCTGGCTTTGTCGTGGCTAACTTTCACGCACAGCTTAAACATGCTTCAGTATTTTGACAATATCTTGATCTGTAGTTATCCAAATGGAAAGATTCTTAATTTAGATTAAACTAGAGACATAGGGATACAATCTTTTGAAGAAATCGAATTTTAATTCAGTCTCTAAGAATTTAAATTTTTAGATGGAAGTTGGGTATAGGGTAGTCCAAAAATGTTTGGGGTATAACTTTCAAATTACTGAACCAAATTTAATGATCTTAGTGTCATTAGAAACTTAAGACAATGGGGAACATTTTTCTAGAAGAAAGTGTTACCAAATTACTTCATTTTCCTTACTAGAATGTTCATGGAAAATAGACCTGGAAGTCTGAAATTTTAGAGGTGTTATAAGAAGAAATGAGAGTTTGGATAATGTTTGATCTTATAATATTATAATAACATTAATGAGTGAATTACTGATATTAAAGTACCAAAGGCATAATTATAATGAAATGAAGATGTTCATATGATTGTAGTTATGATTCAATGGGGATGAGTAATGAGTATCTAGTAAAAGTGAATGAAAATTGGACATTATGAATGCAAATAATGCTAAAAATGAGAATGTGCATAAGATGTGATATTTGATAATATACCCGGGATTGCCATTGAGCATGCATTGTACTTATTCCATATACACATTTGTGCATAAAGGAATACTTATAATTTGTGCATAAACGTCTGCATTCAGACGCTTCCAGATTATAGAAGCTAATGCTAATCCGGAGCATACTGTGAGTCGACCTAGATGGTCTTATTTTATTGTTTATTTTGATTTCAATTTCTGCATTGAATGATTTTTTATATGATTATTATGCAGTGTGAATATGATTGATGTGAATGTGCTGATTCCAGACATTGAATGACTGAGGAGCTGGTTATATGTGAGAACATTAAAGTGCTCCTTGTATGTGAATATAAAAGAAATGTATGTTTTCTCAACTTAATTGTTGAATGTCGGACTAAAGTTCAAAGATGAATATAAAAGTGAATGTGAATCCAAAAGCATGTGATAGACTGAAATTATGAGAATGTGATGCATTTTCTTACATGAATGTATGACAAATAAAGGCAGTATGCCCAGAGTTGCCAGTACAAAAAGCTTAAAGATCAGACTGTGATAAGAGCCTCTGGCTCATTTATGAATGTACCTGGTATCTACTAAGGGATATGGGACACTAATTGATATAGTTCGATATCAAATAAGGGATATGGACTAGTAAAAAGGCACTCGGTTATAATGATAATAATAAATGAAAGTGAGTCTCACGTGCATCGCATTTATAATTGATATGAGTATCTTGTATGAATGAAATGATTAGTATGACTGCTCTGAATGTGATGCTATATGTTAAATGAATTGATGTAAATTATATGAAAATATGATGTGATGTGTTATGTGATTGAGTCAATCATCGAGGATGGTCATTCACTGAGTTTGCAAAACTCACCTAAAATTTGCAATATTTTTTAGGCTCCGTAGAGTTACCTCGTTAGGCTAACAAAAGTACAACCACTGCATTCAAATAAAAAATAGAGGTCGGGATCAGTTCACATCTGTATTTGTTTTCTTATTTTTGTATCAAATTGTATATTACACAATTTCTGTACAATATATATTTGAATAATTCTGTATGTAATAACTTTCAAAATTTAAAATGTGTTACAAATGAGATTGATCAAAGTGTAATAATAATTATGTTTTCGATGTTTATGAAATAAAAGTATAGGCCCAAATTTAAATATTAATTTTCGTGTACGTTGTATGATATTTTTGAAAATTTTGTCCTGAGTTTCGAGTGTTTGACTGATTGACTATTCTAGCATGCCACCCTCGCAAGGTAAATACTCAGACATCACTCAGGATGTCAGGTACGTGTCTTGCGAGAGTGGGTGCTACATTGTTTGGTATCAGAGCCTAGATTTAGTATCTTACATAGGTGTTATTCAAAATATGTGTCAAGTTATATGTATTTTAGTCATGTCATAGCAGGCAGTAGCAACTGATCCCCAGTCTGAGTTATATTTATATGAGTCATACGCATGAGCATTTGTTAAGAGTTTGAGCTGATAAAAATAGTGAGAAGAATAATGATATGTCAGAATGTGAGAAAATAAAAGTTTGTGGATATCTAGAAATGAGAAATAGTATATGGTTAGATATGACAAATGTAGATTCAATGCATTTGTATTGTGGATGTATTATTGAATGACATCAATATTATACTGTGATGATATATCCTCGAATGTGAATTAAATGTGAATGCATTATTGTGGATTGCTTGAGGAAAATAGGGATATAAGTAGAAATGATGAGATGAAAGTGTACAAGCTAAGTTGAAAGAAAATAAATTTTTCTATGACCTTGAAAGGTTGAACTTGGACTTAGAATGGTTGTGTGATTATTGTGATAAGAATTTATGATTCAATATAAGAATATGTCTGTGGAATTGAGACTAGAATTTCATAATGCCTCTATAATTCTGAATTGATTGAGGATATACATGTGAAAGACGAAATAAATGACAATAGGAAGATGAGATAGAAATGAGGAAAGAATAAAAGGGGAATGAAATAGACATAATTGACTTTACAAGAGATGAATGATGTGTAGTGAGGAGAAAGTTAGAAATAAATATAAGATAGGATTTTATATAAGAATGAGATTAAGAAAAAAAATGAAGAATCAAATGTGAAGAGTTAATACACTCAATATGGTAGTTGAATCATCATGACATGATGTAGCATTAAAAGAAGTAAATTTTGGAAAATTGGAGTATAGTTGATGTTATTACACACTTTTTAGTTCAGTGTGAACTCTTCCAATACAACTTGACTTCCGGCTCAAGCAACACCTTACAATCGATCTGTTTTCTGGCACAAATCCTACCTTCCAAGTGATTCTTCAATAATCACTTAACTCATAATTACAATAATAGAAATTGAAATGATAATGCTCAGTACAACTGAATAGAATTAAGGACAAGCTAAGAGC
>JANSVA010000007.1:2631909-2657664 GCA_025504915.1 Erythroxylum reticulatum
TCCATTCGAATCTCTCATGTTCACACTAAGGATCAACTTGCTAATTCTCTCACTAAGTCGCTAGCTTGAAAGCAGTTGATATGTGTCATGGATGATGAAAAGCCTATGTAAATGTCCCGTTTTTGCATATGTATGATGAGTAATATGTTTTAAGGTAGAATGATATTCATAAAAGGGTTAGAATGAGTGCAGAAAAATCAATGATGAATGGGTAATGTATATGCTTTGTTTTTTGTTAATGATTAAATAAATATCATGAATTGTTTGTGAAGGATATTGAGTTGAAATGGTGTTGAGCATGAAGAGTAAATGAAGTAGAAAGGATGATCTTTGTACAAGATGTGTTAGGTGTAAGATGTTGGATGTTGTAAAATCTGGAAAATGTAGCAATAACTTGTTCACTGATTGTTCTTTTGTGAAAGTTCACTGCAGCAAACTCTTTGTTTCGCTGAGGCCAACTTGCAAGATTTTCTCTCGGGAAAAGTTCGTCACGGCCAACTTTCCTGCATAGCTTAAATATACTTAGGTATTTTGACAATATCTTGATATGTAATTATCCAAATGGAATGATTCTTTATTTAGCTTAAACTAAAGACATAGGGATATATTTTTATGAAGAAATAGAATTTTAATTTAGTCTCTAAGAATTTCAATTTCTAGATGAAAGTTGAGTACATGGCACTATTCTAGTATAAGAACAGTCCAAAATGTTTGGAATATAACTTTCATATTACTGAACCAAATTGAATGATCTTGGTGTCATTAGAAACTTAAGACAATGGGGAACATTTTTTTAGAAGAAAGTGTTACCAAATTACTTCATTTCACTTTTCATAATATTCATGGAAAGTAGACCGAAAAGTTTGGAATTTTGGAGGTGTTATAAGAAGAAATGAGAGTTTAGATAATGTTTGATCTTATAATGTTAGAATAACATTAATAAGTGAATTATTGATATCAAAATAAAAAAGGCATGAGTATAATGAAATGAAGATGTTCATATGATTGTAGTTATGAGATGAGTAATGAGTATCTAGTAAAAGTGAATGAGAATTGGATATTATGAAAGCAAATAATGCTAAAAATGAGAATGTGCATAAGAAGTGAAATTTGATAATATACCTGGGATTGCCATTGAGCATGCATTGTACTTATTTCATATACACATTTGTACATAAAGGAATACTTATAATTTGTGCAAATTTTAATGTGTGTGCATCATGTGTATTACATAATTTTGATGTGCAGGATAAACGTCCACATTCAGATGTTTCCAGATCATTGAAGCTAATGCTAATCTGGAGTTTACTGTGAGTCGACCTAGATGGTCTCATTTCATAGTTTGTTCTGATTTCAATTTCTACATTAAATGATTTTTATATGATTATTATGCAATGTGAATATGATTGATGTGAATGTGCTGATTTCAGACATTGAATGTCCGAGGAACTAGTTATATGTGAGAACATTGAAGTGCTACTTGTATGTGAATATGAAAGAAATATGTGTTTTCTCAACTTAATTGTTAAATGCCGGACCAAGGTTCGAAGATGAATATAAAAGTGAATGTGAATCCGAAAGCATGTGATAGACTGAAATTATGAGAATGTGATGCATTTCATTACATAAATGCATGAAAGATAAAGGCAGTGCGACCGGAGTCGCCAGTACAAAGAGCTTAAAGCTCAGACCATGATAAGAGCCTCTGGCTTAGTTGTGAATGTACTCGGTATCTACTAAGAGATATGGGACATTATTTGTTACAGCTCAGTATCCACTAAGGGATATGGGCTAGTAAAAAGGCATTCAGTCACAACGACAATAATAAATGAAAGTGAGCCTCATATGCATCGCATTTATAATTGATATGAGTATTTTATATGAATGAAATGATCGGTATGACTGCTCTGAATGTGATGCTATATGTTAAATGAAGTGATGTAAATTATGTGAAAATATGATGTGATGTGTTATGTGATTGAGTGAACCATCTATGAGGGTCATTCATTGAGTTTGCAAAACTCACCCAAAATTTGCAATATTTTTTAGGCTCCAAAGAATTACCCTGTTAGGATAACGGGAGTATAGCCACTATATCCAAGTAAGAGATAGAGGTTGGCATCAGTTCACATCTGCATTTGTTTTCTTATTTTTGTATCAAATTATATATTCCGCAATTTCTGTACAATGTATATTTGAATAATTTTGTATGTAATAACTTTCAAAATTGGAAATGTGTTGCAAATGAGATTGATCAAAGTGTAATAATAATTGTGTTTTTGATGTTTATGAAATAAAAGTATGGGCTCGAATTTGAATATTGATTTCCATGTATACATGTCATATTTTTGAAACTTTTGTACTGAGTTTTGAGTGTTTGATTGATTGACTGTTCTAGTATGTCATTCTTATAGGGTACGTACTCGGACATCACTTAGGATGTCAGGTACGTGTCTTGCAAGAGTGGGGTGCTACAAATAACATATCATGTTTTACTAATTTTGCTCGAGTTTCTTGTCTCCTGATTACCTCAACTTATAATGCAAACTTAAGCTTGTTTTTTTCCCCTTGAAGGTGTTCAATGAATGTTTTATATGTTGAGGATGAAACATTTGGCTTAGGGACAAAGTAAAGGTCATTCATATAGCCAAAATGAGTACTAAATACTTATTTTGAATGAGCTCATTCCCCTTCGATACAAACTTCTCTAATAACTCTTGCATCTTATTCTAAAATTAAAAAAATATTCAATCCACATATTAGTAGTTACTATTACATGAACAAATGACCAAAAATATTGAACATACTTTTATTCTTACATCATTATTTTCTGCTTCTTCTAACACCCATCCTTTACCTTATAGTGAGTGACTTTATATAATGTGATCCTATCACACTCCTATCCATGTAGTTCCTTTCTCACTCCGTTTTATGAAATAAAAATACAAGGCATAATAAATAATGTAGTGTTTATTAATTTAAGTATAACTTGCAAACTTGGATCTTACATATTTATTTTGGATAACTACAAAAGACTTTCACACTTGATTATGAAGTGTTTTCATTTTTGATCTACTAACCCTTTTCTTCTCACAATTTTCCTAAATCAAAAGAAAAACATAACTTAGTCATTAAATCATTTAACAAGATTAATGCAAAAAAAACATGAAGGCAAAGAAAAAAAGCTGAACTTTTGGGTCATCCTAATAATCACATAAACTATTTCAATTTTCTTTAGACATTTGTTTAGAAACATGGCTTCGTGCCTCCATACCTGAAGGAAAAGATTTATAGTACTTACATAACTTAAGAAGACCATCCCTAGTCCATTTTTCCAATAATGAAGTAACACAGTTTGAGACATCTGTGTTCTCAATATCTACAATATTTAATTTCAAATGTGAAAAATAAGTAAAAGTGTAATTAATCTTAAAACCATTTAAATAATATCGCATATAGTTAAAGATTTTGAAAATTTATCGCAACTTTATCTAAACCATTTTCAAGCAAGTTTTCTTCCTTCAACTTGTTAACAAGTTTTGGAAAAGGTAATTCTGTTCTCGCAATAATCCCCAACTCACTTGATAATTTTATAGATTGGACTTTGTCTGTAGGATGACCTTGTTGTATTGATAACTTTCAATTCATTGCAAATATTTTCATATTGATGGATGAAATAATATATTTACTTTGATTCTGACAATGGAATTCTAATGTAAAATATAATAGGTCTGAGACTTGTATTTCAAGTTTTCTACATTCATTCATTACATCCTCTAGTTTTACATTTACCTCTTTTTCTAATATTAGTATTAGAAGCTGACAACAAATGAATAATGATAAGAAAATATTAGAATATATAAATATATAAGTGAGTGCAAGTCTAATTTATGGTATTAAAGATTAACAATCCTACAATAGTTGCTTCATTGTTGTTTGGGCAAAATGAAGTTGTTGTGTATGACTTTTCAGTTTGGTCTATACATCGTCAACTAGTTAGTTTTACTTATGTCTACGATTAATATGTATTCGTCTCAGTTCAGAAATTATCCAATGATATTCATGTATATATATATATACATACATACATACATACATACATACATACATACATACATACATACATACATATATATATATATACATATATATATATATATATATCTTCATAATAAATAGAGGACAACATAATTAAGGATGATGATAGGTGGTTTGGATTTATTTATATTAAAATAAGAATCAAATGACTTATATTATTTAAATAAACCAAATCATATAACAAATTGCACAAAATCAATTCAAATAAATTTACTTTGATTTGGTTCGCTGGAATTTTTTTAATACTTCTAAACTATAAAATTTTATTAAAAATAAAAATATATCAACATCTTTTTAATATATATATATTCTTAACCATCTTATTATAATCTTTTCAATGTTAAGAATCCTACCTTATATATATATTATAATCTTTTCAATATTATTTATACATTCTCAACCAAGTTGATAGTTTAACCAAAATGCATACCTTTTGTATTTAGTATGACAAAAATATTGATTATAAATATAAAAATACGAAAGTTTACACCAGTAATACTCGTCATGTAAAATAATTAATTTTGGCAACAAAAAAATTTAAGATACAATATCATTTAACAAATTAGAAGTATGCCAAAAACATCTAGTTGACATCATTTTCACATAAGAGAATTAATAAAATAGGATTAAAAAAGCATTCATTCTTATATTAGAAAATAAGTTATTTTAAATTCATTGAATTAATAATCGGATTGGTATCAATACTAAAAAAAGTTATATAAATAAGAATTATATCTAAATTTTTCTAATTTTATTATTAAAAAATAAAAATTGAGTAAATTTTTTGGTAGATAATATTCTCTTTGGTAATAATATTCTTATATTTAGATTACTTTTAAACTTTTAGAAAATTCTAATATAAGTATCTTGTTAAAGTTCTAAAGGAAAAGGTGAAGGTGGAAGATGGAGAAGACTAGTCAAGATCTATATATGAGTAGCAAATAATAATATCAAATATCAAATAACATATACTTAATGATATGGATTTAATTTAGTTAGAGTTAATTAAAAATTAATATAAAAATTCAATTAATTGTAAACATAAATTATTTTCTATTTTAAAATTTATGTTTTTAATTTTTAATAATTTGGGTTTAAGTAAGCATTTAAGTGACATTAAATCTTTTGAAAGTCTTATCATAAATGGAAGTATTAGAGGGAAAGAGAGGGAGAGAGATTTCACTTTCCTTTCTTTTAAGTAAATTCTTCATCTAATAAGTATTTTAAATAAATGAAGTTTTAATTTATAATTTTGATGATAATAAAATCTATTATTAATATTATTACTTTTATGATATTAACAACTCAATTATAATAAAATTAAAAAAAATATGTGACAAAACGAAATCAATAAAAGTGGAAAACATTCGTAAAAGCAATTGAATGATATGAACAATTAAAAGATGAACAAAATAAGTGGATGAAACACAAATTATAATTCAAGTGAGTTTTTAAAAAATCTAAATAAAGAGCCAAAAATAAGGATGAATCAAACACTTAGGATGTAATAAATTATTATAATATTTTTATTATTTTAATAGTCTATTTTCTCAATTATCACATGATCATTTCATATAGGTAACAATGTATAATTTCTTTCATAATCAAGAAAATTTTGGTTTTAAACTTTGAAAAATATCTTAACCTTCAAAGAAACTTTGAGAAATTTATTAAAATAGTTCTAAATAAATTTTTAATCAAAATAGCATGTTTTGACGCTTTTGAAAATTTTGAAGTATGGACAATTATTAATTTAAAGTTCAATTGAAAGTTGGTTTCTTTAAGGGTTCGGTTAGCCTAAGAGATTGGTTCGATTCACCTATCCTAGAAACAAAAAATTATATGATAGATTCAATTTGTTGGGTCAAGGATATGATACTCAAGCCCTAAGCTAAATAAACATAAGCTAGTTGAAGGTGTAGTCTATTAGTCAAATATGTCTAAAACTTAATTGTTGTAATAGCTAATTTGTTCATCTAGTGACTATTTATAGTAGTTTTAGGTATAAACAAATAATAATTAAATGATGAGAAGAACCTATGGCATATTAAAGAGCTTATAGGAGACTTGTAGAAGAAAGAATTTAAGCGAAATGTGTGCATTAAATAAACCATATTAAATTGTAGTTCATTAGTGTGAACAAGAAAGTTAAGTTTTGAATTGTGTATAATTGTGTTATTGTAGCAATTGAGAATAATTTCTTGGAATACGCATATGAGATTTCTTCTTAACCTTAACTAAGAGTAGTAAAGGATTCCTTTTTCACTAATAAAAAAGTAAGATAATTATAAGGGTTCTAATAAACCTATTATTATAACTATAAATAAGGTAGAAACATGGAAAAAATTAAGAATAAGAAAAAAAAGAATATATAGGAGATTAATTGTATTCCTGATGACAAAATCTCAAATCTTACTTTTTTTACTCATCTTACCTCTCCTATTGTCGTGTAACCATACTATAAAATGTGACTAGCTATACTAGCAATTCTTCTAGCCTCCATGCCACAATGCTAGCCTTAATCTACTTGTATTTTGCTCTTCTTTCCCTCTCTAATGTAAAAATTTATCATGGTGTCTAACATTACCTCCCCCTTTAAAATCCACCTTTTCCTCAAGGCTGGCCTTAAATTCTAATCGTTGCATCTATTTGATTAAAATAGCTCAGGCTCTATTGTTCCCTCATGTCTTATTTAAAACCTTCTCGGGTTCAATCACACATTTCATGTTCTCACTTATAATTAGAGGTATTGATTGACAGTTAGATGAGTCCCCACTAACTCTTGTAAGCTTAATCACATGAAAAAAGGGGTGTATGGTCGAAGTGTTTCGTAAGTTAAGCTTATAATCCACCTTCCCAACCTTATCAACAATTGTATAAAGCCTAAATTAATATGGAGATAATTTGTCATTGATCCTTCAAAACCAACAACTTCTACTTATAGGGTTGTAATTTTAAATAGACATTCTCTCTCACCTAAAACTTCACATCCCTCTAGTGAGATATGCTTTTTTTCATTTGATTAAAAGCAATATCAAGCTGCTCCTTCAATTCCAAAAGCATCTCATCATGTTGTCATGGCATATTTTTCATATTACAATTGGTGGTAGGAGTGGACTGATCATACCTGAATAAATGAGGGGAGTCTCTCCCATATAATCCTTATAAGGACACAATTAATGAATGTACAGAAAGAGGATTTGTACTAAAATTAAACTCACGATATCCATTTTGACTAATTCCAAACATGTTGCAAGTGAAGTAATAGAGGGACATCTTAAGGCATATATTCGCTATCTCATTGTGTCCATTGTTTTATGGATGGTAAGATGTACTCTGTTAAAGATGTGTTTGTTATATCTTGAGTGATTTTCCTTAAAAATTACTATCGAAAACTTTATCTCTATTTGAGACAATTAAAAGTGTTACGTTTTACAGCATGGAAAATGAATTCCTCTATTATTTCCTTTATCTAAAAAAGGTGCTTAAATAAAATAAAATGGTTACATTTGTTGAGTCAGTCCACTAATATAAGTATAATATCAAATCTATATGATTTTGGTAGTTCTTCCATAAAGTTCATAATCAAATCTTCCTAAATAGCTTATGGGATAAGAAGAGGCTATAATAGACAAGAAGATTATAGGGTTTCATATTTGTTTTATTGGTATGTTGGACAAAAGCTCACAAACTCTTTGATGTCCACCTTTATGCGTTACTAATATAAATCCCCTAAAATTTTCTAATATGTCTGTAAGAAACCTCTATACCCACCCATTAGGCTGTTATGAAATTCTTCCAACAACGTTTACAACATTTTCAAAGATCGAGGCACCATAATTTTGTGTATTTCAGTATGAACATGATCATAATTCCAACCTAATTTGAATTGTGGATAATTTTGGAGGGAACAAATGAGCTCAAGGAGCTTCAGGTCCTTATGAATAGTATCATCATTCTTCTTCCAATCAAGCAACATAATAATTGTAAAAGCATTAATTTTTAGTAATTACTAGGAATCAAGAAAGTGCATCAGCTTCTTTATTTTCAAACCTGACCTGTATTGTATTTGAAAATCAAATCCTAGTAGCTTAAACTACCAATGCTGATATTTTAGAACTTATCTATGCTTTAATACATATTGAAGTTTGTATTAATTAGTATGGACAATAAAATACCTTCTCAATAAATAATGTCTCTGCAAGAATGATGAAAATTGACTCTTTTTTATAAATGGACTTCTGCCTTGCCCGATTTTTCAATGCTTAGCTAAATAAATATAATTGGTATCTCTTTTTTTTAGAGGATAATCTTATAACCATGCCCCAAAATTCAGTCTCTAATATGAAAGTAACAAAAAGATCAGGTAAGGCAAAGTATTGGCTCCTCCTTTATTGTTACTTTGACGTTATTCACAACTTAAGTAGCTTTTTCACTCTAACTGAAGTTATCTTTTTCTAACAATTGAGTTAATGGCATAATGATTTTGCCATAATCCTCACAAAGTGTTGTTAGTACCAAATAAGACCTAAGAATCATCTTAATTCTTCAAATTCCTTAATATTGCCTACTCCTCCCTTACTTTAACCTTCTCTGGGTCTGCAGTTACTATCTCCTCAGAGATGATATGGCCCAAATAATCTTGCTTTAGCTACCCACATCAACATTTTTTGAAATTGTCAAAGCATGTATTGTCACATAAAATGGTTCGTACCTCTTAAAGATGATTATCATGTTCAATAAGTGAACTAATATAGAGAAAAATATTTCTAAAAAAGACTAACATATGCCTCCCCATAACACCTTTGAATATAAAGTTCATAAGAACTTAAAAAGTTATAAAAGCCTTGGTAAAATCAAATAGTATTGCTAGGAACTTATAGTGCCCTTTGTATGTCCAAAAGGTTGTTTTGTGTATGTTTTAGGCCAAACTCTAATTTGATGTTAGCCCAATTTAAGGTTGAGCTTGGAAAATACATTTGTTTCATAGAGTTCATCAAGTAACTCATCATTATAGGGTATCATAAAATGATTAGGAATCGTGGTTTTATTTAAAGCTCAATAGTCCACATAGAACTACCAACTTGTATCCTTCTTTTTAAATAACAATACGAGACTTAAAAAGGGGTTGTTCATTTTAATGATCCCTGTAGTTAATATTTGAGACACTAGTTTCTCAATCTTGCTCTTTTGTATGTGGGGATACCAATAAGGTTAAACCTTGATAGGTTTTGTTCCTTCTTTTAACATGATAGTATGGTTATGGCTACACTTTGGTGGCAATTTAATATATGTCTAAAACATATCTTGAAAATTTAACAATACCCCTTAAATCCCCAGATTGATCATCTCCACTTTATTGAACTTATATATTGCCAAATAGAGCAATTACAACAATAAACCCTCCTCCTCTTGATGGAAGGCTTTTACTAAGGATTTAAAGGACATTAAGGTCTTGCTCAAGTTGAGGTCTCCCTTCAATAAAATCTTCTTCCCAATCATATTAATTGTCATTACAAGTTTCCTCCAATCATCTTCAGTCATCCTCAAGGTCACCAACCATTTAAGTATAAAAATCACCCCAATATTACCTATTAAGAAAGATAAGTCATCCTCTATAATAGTGCACTCTCCCAAACTCAGTTCGACTCTTTAAAAATTTCCTTCTCCTTTTAGTTGATTCTCATTCCTAACTACAACTCTGTAATAAGTCATTAGAGAACATTGGGATGTTTAATTTCTCAATAAGATCATGTGAAATGAATGTGTGTGGCTTCCAAATCAATTATTACCACCATTTCAACTCTCTTTAATGGTCCTTTTAAACTTAAAGTTTATGGTGATGCCAACCCCACAACCAAATTCTGTGACAACTTGATCCCTTCTAAGATTGTCATCTCCTCCTTTGATGCATCTATGTTTTCAAGCCCTCCATTGTCTTTGTCCTTTTCTTTCGCTATCAATTCATTTAATTCTCAATTTTTGCATCAATGTCCTACATATCACTTCTCATCACACTGATAACACAACCCTTTATCTCTATTGTTTGGGCTTCGGCTATAGATAATTTCTTATAATGAAAAGTAGCAAAAAAGGAGGATGTAGAGATGGTAGGTTTTGGTTCAAGTTTATTAGTAAAGGATTAACTTGAGAGGTTAAGGTTTAATGTATTGTGGTTGGATGAGTTATTTGGGTTTATTATTTTTGTAAGGATCTAAGATAATATTTTTTAGTCTAGTTTATAAAAGATTGAAGAGATTTCTAAATGTTGATTTAGATTGGCTAGACAAATAACACTTGTTTTTTTTTAATTCGAGCTTGCATTATTTCCTTCAAGCTTATTTGGTTAAACAATTCAAGGCCTATATGTTTCTATTTTAGTTTTTAGTTTTTATGTTTGTTTTAATTTTTAGTTTCTGTTTTCGGTTCTAGTTTCTTTCAGTTTTTATAACTTACAAAAATCACAAAACTGAATTTTATTTTCTATGTTTATTTTTTTATCATAATCTAATGTACCATTAACTAAATATATATTATTTAATATTAATTATTAAATAAGAATTACAAATAATGTAATTTAATTTAAAACTTTAAATAATTTAAATTTAAAACATATTCAAAATATATAAATTTCAGATAATTTTTTATAGCTAATATATACAAAATAGATATTAATTTAATAGTTAAATTTTAATTATTAAATTATTTATTTTAATAAAATATAATATTTTTATTGATAATTTATTAATAAATATTATATAAGATATTTGAATAAATAATTTAATTCATTCATTCGTAAAACCAATTTATCTTTAAGTTTTATCTAATATGTAATTATGATTAGTAATGAAAATATAATTACATTGAACAGGGAAGAGAGGGTGAGGAGTAGGGAGAGAAAAAGAGAGAGAGAATGTGTAGGACATGAATTATATTCCTAATGACCAAAAAAAAAAAAGGGGGTTTGGAGAGGTTATTGCTCTCCCCTGACTAAGAAAGTCTCCCAAACAAAATCTCATATCTGAATTCGTTAGTCATCTCCCTCACCTCCCGTAAACACTACATTATGTGCTAGCGAAAGTAAAAAAGCCATGTCACCACATTCTAAAAGGTGACCAGCTCTAGTGACAATTCCAAGCCACACTGCCAAGCCTAATCTACTTGTATCTTCTTCTTCTTTCCCTATTTCTGATTTGTTATTATTGTTATTGCTTTGTGATTGTCTAATAAAGTTAGGCCAGATTAGCTGACCCTAGCCTAACCCATAAACAGGTCATTGAAAACACCTAAATCTGAACCCATGAACTAATCCATTGTCGTCCCTATCAATCATAAACAATTGCCATCTTACTTCTAAAGAAAAATATCAGGAGAAATAAAAATACGTACAAATATAAGAAGAGGTTTTCCTTTAACGTCTAGCTTATTATGCCAGCATTCTATGCAGCAAAAACGAAAATATTTGAAATCCAGACAGTAATCAAGCAAACTAGATCTAGAAATACAAATACAAAAAAATAAGAATCACACAGAAGTTCAATATCATTAGAGTGCCTATTTGATTAGCTTTCTTAAATTGTGGACAAGTTTCCAATCAAAATAACAACAAAAACTTTAAAAAGTATCTGATTCTACCATTGAAATACTCCCAGCTACAAGTCCCCTCCTTAACTTGAGCAGCATCCAATTCTCTTCAGAACAGATGTCTCTTGTTTGACGTTGATGGTCTCTCCCTTCGATGGAACTGTAGAGGTGGATCCATCACCACCACCCTCAACTGCCCTCCTACTCACAATCTTGTATATCTGAGTAAGAATTTCAGTGAAAGCATTCTCTACATTTGTTGCATCAAGTGCGGAAGTCTCCATAAAGTAGAGGGACTCCTTCTCAGAAAAAGCTTTACCATCCTCTGTGGATACAGCTCTCAGGTGTCGAAGATCAGACTTGTTTCCAATGAGCATGACCACGATGTTAGGATCCGTATGATCCCTCAACTCCTTCAGCCACCTCGCCACATTCTCAAATGTAGCGTGTCTTGTGACATCATACACGAGCAAGGCACCTACAGCTCCTCTGTAGTAAGCACTGGTAATGGCCCGATACCTACGTGGGAAATACAGCAACAAAATATAGCTCCATCGGACTTGTGCACGATATTTTAAGGACAGTAACTAACAGGAGTTGAAATAAGAGTTTCTTTTTATTGGCCCATGCAGTTGAATTGCAATTCCCATGCATCCTATGTTACGTATATTCAGGGAAAAAATAAAACCAGTTTTTACAAACCAATCTGCAGTGCTAACTTGCAGTTTTAGCTAGGAAAGAACATAGATGCACAAAAAATCCACAAAAAAACTGACCTTTATCTGTTGATTCACCAAAAAAGATGAAACATGATATCTAAAAGACACAACCTTTGGTTTGGCCAATCAGAAAATCTTATGAAGTATTATTCAGCTGTATATAGGGTTGGAAGGTTTAGATATTTCCTATACATATGTAGGGTTGGCGGGTTGACATTCATAGTTAAGTTCGACCACCAAAACATAGCACTCTCAATCTTTTGGTAGGGGCAAGGGGTAACACAAAACTTCCATGGGATTTCATGCCTGCTCATTTACAAATATGGACCAACAATGCTCACAGAGAACATTCTAAACATATGCATGAGAGTTAGGTGGCAAGAGAAAAAAACAAATGATTAGCAAGGTTGTAAGCTTGAAAAAGGAACCATTCATATAACAATTCTAATAAATGGAAGATAGATATTTGACAGAATAATCAAGGATGTGATTGTAAAGTTACTTTACATTTACCTGCCAACTTGACATTAAACCAAACCAAATTGAACAGAAGACCTTAGAAGGTACACTGTGACCTCCACAAATTCAAACATGAATGACATGATTATTGGTGCAAGTAGCTCACATCATTTGGCATCAGAATTTTAGACTTTGTTCAAGTTACCATATTGTGAAAAGAATCAATTACCTGATTTCACAAAGGTTTCAAATGTTTCAACAATTTATTATCTGAGAAGATATGATGTTTTTTGTCCATCTGAAAGTAAAATTCCTGTTCCAAGACTAAAACGTACACACCTTCTGATCCAGTATACAGTAATGATTTAATTTTTCAAGTTTCACGGGGAAGTTAAAGCTTCAAGTATGCCCAATGTCTATAATTGGTGGAGAGTGAAGAGTATCATATCAAAAACTTTGAACATAAAATAACATTCACTGCTTTGGAATCAATTTTTTTTCCTTTCCGATTTTCCTTTCTTTACGAGCACAAACTAGGGATATGGGCTGAGTTCTCTAGTTCCCATCTATTAATTTGTTTTCCTAAGTGTACAAACTACTACCATCTCTTGCAAACTTGTTCGCTATTTGTTAGTTAAGGTAACTTGTAGTTAGGAATGACCCCGAAGAGTATGTCCTTTCAATCTTTTAGGCTACTCTGCATCCCTTTCCCCTAACTAGTCACCCAATTGCCAGTTTTTTAAAAGATATGCACCAAATATTTCTTTGGAAGAGTAGCTAATAAAATTTTAAAAGTAACGATTAAATTTGAGATAGGATTAAAATTCGGTCACTCTGTTATCAAAGATATCTACAGAAGATGAATGTTATTTTACGGTAATAAAGAGGAAATGTCAGTACTATAAAGTACTCTAACACTGAAGGAGACTATCACATGAGGAAAGGTAATTTGGTAGATGTGTGAAATTCTACAAAGATGAGCTCCAAAACTTTATAATTATTCTCGAATGCATATTATGATGCACAAACTGTCCTTTCGGTTATGGCAAGATAAATAGTAAGGTAACTACTCTCGAAAGAACTTCCTCAGTCTTCTTGCAAGCCAAACAATGTTCACCTAAGCTAGGTCTATTTAGAGGCTCACTGTTGGGGGTTGGTAATAAAGAAAATCTTTTAAAAGCTATTTCTGAGCCAGATTTTCTCCACGTACACTAAAAATTGCATCAGTCAGTCGCGTTAATGTAGTTGTTGAGGAATCAATGTGTTCCAGCTGGGGCAGTTCACAAAAACAATTAGGAGGGGATTTTAGCCAGTTACATCTTGTCTATCTCCTTATACAGATATATGTCTATATATCAAATTGCAATTTTTGTTCACCAAATCTTTTCTAAGTAGTTTCCTTCATCTTTCTAGAGTTTCAACCCTGCCAAAGAATTGAATGACAAGTTGGATCAATTATTAGATTATACAACCAGATGCATCAAACAACAGTGCCAAGAACTTGAGGCTTAGGCACATATCAGATTCTTGGCAAATAGTCAATACTCCTCTACATCTTAGATCTTTCTCTAAATAAATAGCTAACCCATTTGGGTTTCACAAGCCATAAATTGATCTTAGTTTCTTTCAAGCTATCATTTTACAATAGCCAAAGCAGCTTTTTGACATAAATTTATGAAGAAAATAACTCGATACTCCTCTTCATGTTTATCTTATCCTCTCAATTAGTTAGAACATTTATATTTTCACAAGTCATATATTGATCTTATTTGAGAAAACATACAAGTTTCCACTTTCACAATAGTCAAAGCAGCTTTTGGCATGAGTATATGAAGATCTACTAACAAAACAAATCCATTGAAGATTAACACCTTCTATCCTGAATAAGATGCTTAAACCTTCCAATCTGAAAACCAGCGGGGTGCCAAATTCTAATGCTTAGCTCAACAAAAGTAAAACGAGGTTCCTCAATAAACTAAAATAAATCTCAAACTTCACAGATTATCATACCAACTACAGAGCATTTTTAAGTCAAATAACAAGTATATATGCAGAAAACCATCAAGACAAATTAGCACAAACGTCACCAGATAATAAGTTCAATACAAAACTGTGGTATCTAAAGCCATAAACTCGAGAGTTTCATGTAAGGTATTGAAATTCTTACAATCAAACATATTATCCAGTTGAATCAATCAGGGTCAAGGTAACAACCAAAACAATGGATAAAGATGTAGATTGGAATGGCTAAAGATGTAATAACGGCCACGAGATTGTGATCGCAGACTAAACAACAACATCTGGCGGCACCAAATTGAAAACCCAATTCGATAACACCACCGCCTTTTCCTATGGGAGATGCAAAACCCATCGAGGAGGAACAGAAACACTAAATCCCAGATAAAATACACCTAGAAAGTATTAACAATAAAAATAACAATAGAAACAGGAAAAAATTGTAAAAGTAAAAGATCAAACCTTTCTTGACCAGCAGTGTCCCAAATCTGGGCTTTGATGACCTTAGAATCAATACTCAAACTTTTGGTGGCGAACTCAACTCCAATAGTAGACTTGGATTCGAGATTGAACTCGTTTCTAGTGAACCTTGAAAGTAAGTTGGATTTACCCACACCAGAGTCACCAATCAGGACCAGCTTGAACAAGTAATCGTAGTCATCTTCAGGTTTATATCCTGCCATAACACTCCTTTTCCTTCAACTTCCAAAAGAATAGGTTTTGATCGAATATCAGACAAAGCGTGCAAGAAAGTTAGTTCTTGCTTGTTGTTTCGGTTACAGAGTGACCGAGAGTACGGTTGGTTTGGTATACTTCAGAAAAAGGTAAAGGAGTCTTTGGAAGTTCTGTCTAAACTGTTTTAAAAGAAAACGACAGTGGACTCAAAAGTGTCTTGTTTGGCTTCAACGTGTCCCTAAGAAGCAAAAATATGGCCTTTACTTGAACTTTAATGTAGGAGTGCTTGTAGCATAACATTTACTGTGAGCAAGTTAGTGTTTATTTAGGACAGTGGACTGTTGTCTTCGGATCTTTTAAACAACGTGAAGGGAACATGAGTTAATTATAAATAAAACTACCAAAAACACACAGATTAAGCGTTCATTTGGACATTATTCTTATTAATTACTTTTACTAATTAATTATGTCATTAAGTGATTGATTGCAAGTAAATAGTGGCAACCATGTACCATAAAGTTTCATTTACATGGCTACTTAATTTGAAGGGGGGAAAAAAGGGTTTAAGTCAGAATGTGTCAAAGAATTGGGAGCCAAAAAATCAAGAGAATCCCATACTCCAGCAATGAGCTTGACAGGCCCTCTCACCAGTAATCTCCACAAGAACATTCCCCATTTTTGAAATGGTGGAACCTACTCGTGTCTCGCACTATAATTTCTCTGTCCCTGTATTTGGATATCAGTTTGATAGCAACATGGCAATCACTGCAGACCCTCAGGTTCTTCATTACCCTTATTGGTACACCAGGTGGAATAGTGATTAAAGCAAAAGCAATAGCCAATTTTTCACTGTGTTGCAACAAATTATTTTCTTTCTCCTCGTTATCCATATCATGCAAATCTGAGCCAGTATCAGCCACGTAGCCCAGCAGCTTCAGCTCCTCCATTAGCTGTTTCAAATACAAGTCAGTCTCCTCTGATCTTGGATGTGACTTATCACCCATGGAGAACTGGTGAACCTGATTTTTCACTTCCAACCAGCTTATCCCAGGTTCCTTCTTCACATTCTGATCTCTCATGGCCTTCCTCACCTCAGAAACATCTTGCCATCTCTTGGCAGAAGCATGAATGTTTGCGAGCAGCACATAGGAAGCTGAATCCTGAGGATCAAGTTTAAGAACCTCTCCAGCAATTCTTTTTGCCATGTCCGCATTCTTGTGGATTTTGCACGCAGATAACAAAGTTTTCCATATGATAGCATCTGCTTTTACAGGCATTGTTTTTATCATGGCCTCTGCTTCATCCAAGCGACCCGACCTACCAAGTAAGTCAACTACACAAGTATAGTGTTGCAGGCTAGGCTTCAAGCCATACTTTTCAGTCATCAACTCAAATAATTTCATTCCTTTATCCTTCAGCCCACAATGACTACAAGCATAAAGCAGGCTTAAGAAGGTAACCTCGTTTGCCTCCAAATCTTCCCTCTCCATCTGCTCAAACAAGTCAATAACTTCCTCTCCTCGTCCGTGAAACCCATAAGCAGCAATCATTGCGGTCCACAATACAACATCTGAATCTTGGCACTCGTAAAAAGCCTTCACAGAGTCCAGCAAACATCCACACCTAGAATACATGCTAATTAATGAGCTAATCACCCCAACAACAAAACTAGCGCCAGTCTTAATGACTTCAGTATGAATTTGCTGACCCTGACCGAGAGTAGCCATCTCTGAGCATGAGCTAATTACACTCACGAATGTTATTTTATCAGGCCTAAATCCTGCCAGTTTCATCATATTGTATAGGTCTAAAACTTCCTCAGATAAGCCATTTTGAGCTTTACCTGCAATAAGGGTGTTCCAAGCAACCAAATTACGCATTTGCATAGATTTGATAACTTCTTCTCCTTCCCGCAAACTACCACTTTTCATATACATGTGAGCCAAAGAGCTTCCAACAACCAAATGGAATTGAAATCCACATTTCAAGACGTAGGCGTGAACTTGCCTGCCAGCATATAGAGCCTTCAGGCCTGCACAACCTCTAAAAACACTGCCTAATGTAAATTCATCGGGCCAAAACCCCAATTCATACATTTCCTTAAACAAACTCATACCCTCTTCATTAAATTCAAACTGGATCGTCCCAGCAACCATTACATTCCATGTGGCAACATTCCTCTCTCCCATTTGATCAAACAAGTTATGGGCACCCTCCAAATCGCCAATTTGTAAATACCCATTAATCAAAATGTTATGAGACATGATATTTCTTATCGGAAGAACGTGAAACAAGGTTAATGCCGTTTCAAACTGTCCAATTTGGGAGTACATGTTGAGGAGGTGATTTGACACAAACTTTTGCTTTGAATAACCAGAAGTAACTACCAAAGAATGCAGCTGTTTCCCCAAAATAAGTGACTTCTTTCGTATGCAAGATTGAAGAAGATGAGGGAATAAAGATGGATCGGTCCATATCTGGGATCGAAATCTCTCCAAAGCTTCTTTAATGTGACCTTTAGAACAGAGGTTTGTGAAGTCTAATAAAGTATGACAAGAAGTCGTAGCCAGAAAACGAGAGGTAAAGAGACGAAGGCTGGCGACGCAGGCCTTACCCATGCCTCTAGTTTTGCATAATTGGTTTGTTCTACTTTTACATCAATTTACAAGTGAGTGGGCCTCTGTTTCTAAGTCCTTAACTATTTTTAGTTGTTTCGCGACAAGTGAAAGGTGAAGAAAGAGTTAAATTTTCTCAACCAAAGCAATCAGTCACTGTACGATTATTTTGATCTTGTTGGTCGAATGCTACTTACTACATTTGGTTTTGAAGTACAGCAAATTACAGATAAGAATAAGAGAGAAGCAACTAAAGGATAGAATCAAATTGTGATAGATTTCCAGTTAGTATATGAGATTAGTGTACAGACTACCAAAACCTACACAATTATACAAATGCAGTAATGGACTGAAGGCTATAGACAGCTGAAGTTTCATAAGCAACCAGGTGTGTGATACCGAAGTTTCATACACAACCCGGTGTATGATACCGATACATATTCATGCCAATTACACAGCCACTTTAGAGGGAACCGAAGGAGGAACTCGATTTTCAGCAGGAATTTCAACAAATTCTGAGAGAATGGCTCGGAACTCATCACCTGACATGGTTTCCTTCTCGAGCAGAACATCTACAATCTTGTCTATGGCCTCACGATTATTCCTAATGTGGTTCAGTGCAATCTCGTATGCACTGTCTGAAATCCTTTTGATAGCAGCATCAATGTCTTCAGCAAGCTTTTCGGACATTGAATTTCTTGCCATCATTCTCATGATTACATCAGCACTTTGAGCTGATAAATCCATAAGTGACCACGGACCAATTTCAGACATACCAAAAGTGGTTACCATCTGTATACGAGATTAAAAACATGTTACTCAGCTTCATTAAAACTGACAGAATAAACAAAGCTATAGAAGGCTCTTCAGACTTGCAGACAACCAAGATAAAAAGAAAAAATGTAATAGAAATCAACTTGGGATGTAAGCACAGCACTGTGGTTCTTCAAATTTATGATCGCAATGAAATAAGAGTGAAACTCAAATCTTTCTACTTTTTCCTTCTTTAATATTATTCTCAGTCCTTCGAGCTAATTTAGTAATGCAGATCATTTTTCTAGAAAAGATAGTAAACCTTTTGGTAGTAGATGGCAAATAGAGGAGCTCTGACTTTACCTGCTTAGCCAAACCAGATATCTGTTGCAGATCACCAGCTGCACCGGTAGTCACCTCAGGCTCACCAAAAATAACTTCCTCGGCAGCCCTGCCACCAAGTCCACCAACTATTCTAGCAAAAAGCTGTTGTTTGGAGATCAGGGTTGGGTCATCTGAAGGAATAAACCAGGTGAGGCCTCGTGCCTGACCACGTGGAATCAAGGTGACCTTTTGAACTGGATCATGCCCTGGAGTTAATGTTCTGAATAAACAGATTACGTAACCACATTATCAGTTTTGTTTTCCTTTCTTCATTTATAAACCGGGATAGGAATGAACACAAGTTAGAGAGACATACTGAGGAGATAATTAACAAGTCATGGCCAAATTGTAAGTGAAACTGAGAAGAAATATAAGGGCAAAACCAGGAAAAGAATTACCTTCTACTTGAGATTTCACATACATTAGATTTGGACTCTTAACTAGATAAGGATTTGGTCAAGTTAGTATTCCATAGGACATATCCTATCTATGTTTCAGCTGGTCTTCAAAATAAGAATTTAGTGGCATATATATGTACAATGCTATATTCAGAGGTAAAGACTAGTGTATAATTCCCCATAGACATGTATTCTTGCTCTTTTATTCCCAGTTGAGAATTTCAATAGATAATTCAAAGGTCGTTTACTCTTTCAAAGGGGCATTCAAATCTAAACTTGAAGGATCCTACTTATATCACTCTGATTATGTTCAGAACATCTGCCATCTGCTTGGATTCTTAGCTCTACCACAAGACAAAACTACACGTCATAGTATTTGGAAAAGAAAATTATCTAGGTCATCAACGTACCCACAAATCGCATGGCCAACTTCATGATAAGCAACAAGGCTCTTACTCTTCCCATCTGTCATGACTGTTCCTTCCATTCCAGCAACAATCCTATCAATTGAGTCATCAACCTCTTTAGAAGATATAGCAGTCTTTCCACGTCGACCAGCAAGTATAGCTGCCTCATTCAAGAGGTTAGCAAGATCAGCTCCACTGAAACCTGGTGTTCGCATGGCTATCACATCAAGAGAAACATCTGCATCAAATTTCTTATTGCTGGCATGGACTTTTAATATCTCTGACCTGCCTCGAATATCCGGAACATCCACAGTCACCTGTGCCAAAGCTTTGTTTAATATCTATTTGAATGTCTAAAACACAAGTTATCAGAGTAAGTGCCACGTATTTCTACCTGTCTGTCAAAGCGTCCAGGTCTCAATAAAGCATTGTCAAGAATATCTGCTCTGTTAGTTGCTGCAATAACAATAATGCCAGTATTTCCCTCGAAACCATCCATTTCTGTCAAAAGTTGATTAAGAGTCTGTTCTCTTTCATCATTCCCTCCACCAATTCCTGTCCCTCTTTGCCTTCCAACTGCATCAATTTCATCCACAAATACAATGCAGGGAGCATTTTCTTTGGCTTTCTTAAAGAGATCACGAACACGAGAGGCACCAACACCGACAAACATCTCAACAAACTCAGAACCTGATATGGAGAAGAATGGTACACCAGCTTCTCCAGCAATTGCCTTGGCCAGAAGAGTCTTCCCAGTTCCTGGAGGACCAATAAGAAGCACCCCTTTTGGAATGCGGGCACCAATTGCAGTGAACCTCTCAGGTTTCTTCAGAAACTCAACAACCTCCATGAAATCCTGCTTTGCTTCATCAACTCCAGCAACGTCATCAAATGTCACTCCAGTGTTTGGCTCCATTTGAAACTTGGCCTTAGACTGGCCAAAGGCCAAAGGGAAACCAGGTCCACCAGGACCTCCCATTCCTCCAGATGAACGACGAGAAAGTAGGAAGAGACCCCCAATTAAAATCAATGGAAAAGCCAAATTTCCAATCAAATTAAACAACAAAGAACCCGAGTCTTCTTGAGCATTATGTGCAGCAAAGTCGATGTTTTTTTCTCTCAACTTCTGAAGAAGTTCTTGGCTGAGTCCAGGGAGTTGAACACGGACTCGCTGCACACGGTTGCCCAACTCAGGAGAAATAGCCTCTACAATAGCAATGGTGCCATTCTCAAACAAGTCCACTTTTTTTACCCGGTCCTTATCCAGATACTCCAAAAACCTGGAATATGACATCCTGGAGGAAGAAACCCCTTGCTCATCAGCATAAGCTTTCCCATTCCCTAGTAAAGTGGCTGCACCAATTCCGGCATTCCCAAACAAAAGATTTAAGACGCCTCTTCTCCCTTGATGATGCCTCTGGTCCAAAGATGCCTTGGTAAGGACTACTTTTGACCTCTTACCAGCGGATGGAAGCCTTGAAGAAATGAAAAGATGCTTGCCATAGAACTCTTTGCCCAAATTGGGCTTGTTGTTGTTGAAGCATACATCACCCACAAAACATGTTGTTGAAGTCGCCATCTGTTACCACGGAAACGCATGTACAGTCCCAATAAGAATCCAAAGACAATATAAGCATCCAACAATCAAGTTCACTTGAGACTACAAAAATTCTGCTACCAGTAATTCATGCAAAACGAAAAAGAGACATCAACAAAGCACAGCCATTCCAGAACTATTCAATCGTAAATCGTTACATTGTCAACCCAAACTAGAAACTTGGACTATAAATCTAGGATATTGCACAAGTTGTTCGTTAATCCCACCTATAACAGCACGGAAGAGGTAAAATAGAATTCAATGTCCTCTATGTAACATAAATCAAAGTTATCTATACTAAAATATGGACTTGGAAATTACAAACAAGACAGCAGCTTTAAACAATTAACATAAATAAAACCCCAGCAAACGAACTTAGCGACTAAAAACCAACTGAAAGAGTCTATGTCCGAATAAAACGAAACTAAAAACAAAAAGAAACAAAACCCACCACTACCACTCATATCAAAATGAAGAATTCGAATAAAATTACGTACCTTGAAAGATATAGAACAATTGCTTTACTGGGTATGACTAGAAATGAATAAAAATGGAAGGGAACTGGTAAATATACAATTACTAACAAATAACAAAGCAGCAACAGAGTTTCAAGCAAAGGATGAAAGGCGATGTGTTGTTGGTATATATAATGCACTTGAACCTCTCTTACTATTAAACATGGGGAAGAAGAGAGAGAGAGGATGTGGCTGGGCAAGGGTTTACGTGGCGCTTTTACAATGGTTTAGTGTTTCGTGTTTCAGTTGATCTGTTAGCGAGTTTTTCTGGCTTCTACTTCTACACAAGTAATTCTCTTGCCATTCGTATGTGTGTTTGTGGGTCACGACCGCTGCAGAGATATTTTCAATTCCAGGTATTACTATTGGCACGTACTTCCTTTTTTCTGAGCACTAATTAGATATGATATTTTTTTTAGGGTAAAAAAGTAGATATTTTCTCTATAGTTAATTAATTTTAAAATAAATTAATTTTTAAATGTTGAAAAATTATAATTTTCTAAAAATATATTTTATTTAAAAAAATAATCACTAATTAGAAGTCTTACTAAAAAAGAGGGCTAAGGTGTTCTAAAAATATGAAGTCTTATCTTTAACTGATAGAGA
Organism: Erythroxylum reticulatum; assembly: GCA_025504915.1. Lineage (NCBI taxonomy): Eukaryota > Viridiplantae > Streptophyta > Magnoliopsida > Malpighiales > Erythroxylaceae > Erythroxylum > Erythroxylum reticulatum. Next base: position 2,654,736 of record JANSVA010000007.1, read on the forward strand.
GTCTCTTTTCGATAGACTCACATAAAAAAATATATTAAAATAATAAAGTAATAATAATTAAAAATAAAAATAAGATTAGACATAAAATAAAATATAAATAAATAAATAAATATAACTAAATGCAATTTAAAATATAAAAATAAGTAATAAAATAAATAATGCAATAAATACATAATGAGGTAAAGAATAAAATAAATAAATAAACAAACAAGAAAGAAAACAAGTAAATAAATAAAACAAATAAGAAAATGTTTAGGTTAATTAAGGAAATGTTTAGGGTAAATAATTAAGGGGAAGAACCATACATTAAAAGATTAGGTTAAATATAAAACATAAGATTCGAAAGAAAATGTTTAAAAAGATCTATAAAAAAGAAAATGACATCTCTATGTGAGATTGTTTACTCGTATCGTAATATGCTAAAGTTTTTTATTAAGAACCACGTCTTTGGTAAATTTCAGTAGAGTCATATCATTCTTGATTACTTTCCTACAATTCTTCTTAGGTGTTTCTTTTTTTCTCCTATAGTCCTTAAGCATAGCCCTTTAGCATCTTCTCATAGGAGCGTCAACATATCTCCCATTAACAAGTCTAAATCACATAAGTTTTGTCTCTCTTAATTTACATTAATATTAACCACATTTAATTTGTTTCTTATTATTACATTCATGACTTTATCTCTTCTAGTAAGGTTATACATCTAACGGAACATCCTCATCTCTACTACCATTAACTTATGACTATACACGTATTTGATGAGCCAATATTTTGCCTCAAAGAGTATGATCGGCCTAATCGCTCTATGATAAAATTTTCCTTTGAGCTTGAATGATATCTTCTTGTCACATAAACTGTTAATATACTTCTCTATTTAATTTACCCTAATCTGATATGGTAAACAATGTCATCAATTAAATGCTATTAGCATGACCACTCATTTCAATTTTTAAATTTAATTCAAACTAATTAAACTCAATTCTAATAAATAATTTGAGTTAACTATAATAATTTATAGGTTTATATTGAGTTAAGTTAGCTCAAGTCGAGTTTAAGAACTAAATTAGATCATCATGTCATTAATATTTAATTGGTGACTCATATGTTGCCTTGTAATTTTTTAATAAAAATCTAAGATAAATATTAATTATTTTTAAAATTAAAAATTACATAATCTTTTTAAAAATATAAAATTTTTAAAGGTTAATTAAATAATTTTTAAAAAATATAAAATTTTTAAAGGTTAATTACACATTTATACTTAATGAAATTTGAGTATTGTTTGTATAATAAATACTAACATATTTGGTCTTTCTAATATGTGTACATTTTCATGGAATCCTTTAACCTTAAAATTTCTTAATTTAACTCTATTATGTTTGAATTTAAAAAAAATTACTTTATATTATCATAGTTGATAGAAGTACAATATGTAATTCCCACATAAGTCAAAACTTATCACATTATTATATTTATTATTTTTGAAAATAAAAAGAAATGCATTTATCTAGCAAATTTTCAAAAGGAGCCAAGAAAGATAAGAAATGCTGAAACAACAAACTTAGAAAAGGCAAACTACTGAAAAGTAAAGACTAATGCTTAATGATTTTAGAAAAAATTTCATCTAACAACCATGTCATAACTTATATTTGAGGTGAGATCTTTAAGCACAATATATTGATAGATATGATATTCAAATTTTCAAATTATCACATGTCACATCATTATAATATTGATAAATCATTTATATGGTTATCAATGTTAATATTTATAATTAATATGATAATGATTCACATGATAATATGTCCCACAATACAGTATACACTAAAACTCACATCCTCTCACTTTTTTATTCAAATGGTTTAATTGAGAAATTAAAATTATTAACTTCAATTTATTTACATATCCATATTATTTACAGAAGTTATTAGGCCAATAAGAGTGTCTTGGCCTATGATAAACTAAAATTAGTATTGCATCCTAATTTAGATATAATCAAATTTCGTTTATTTTTTTGATAAATCAATAAATATGGTAAATCAAAAGGAAAGGAGTTATGTACAAAGCAAGAGACTGCCTAAAGAAGCAAGTCTTATTTCAAAAACCAAACTGAACAAGCAGAACCAAAGAAAATAAGAAAAGCCTCTACAACAGCAACTACCTAAAGGAATAATAGTAGGAAACTAAATATACACAAATGAAGCAAAAAAAACTACAATCAAGACTAAATAAGCCTTCCACCTAAGGAAATCCTTAGCAAATCTAGAATGGGAAAACATTAACAAAACCAGAAACACACACATTAACAAGCTGAATTAGTAGAGCAGTTCAACAGCCAAAACCAAAAAATATCACGATAAAGACTTCACATACTGAAACTTCAGAATTGGAATCTATTGTGCTGATAGGTAGGATCTCCATTGCATTAAAATATTGAGGAGAGGAGGAGAATCTTTCATCTCCTTTTAAGACCTCCTAACTATCCTGATCTGGATTTAACCTGTAAAACAAAACATTAGTAAAAAACTAGACAAACCACACCAACAACTCCCTTCCTTTGGTGTTTAAGCCGAGATGTTCCATAACTTAAAAAACCATCCTGGTGTTAATGCTCCCAACATCCAAGATTGTATCTTTAAAGGTTCGGTGGTTTCTTTCAGACCAAAGATTATAAACAATAACAAAAAGAAGAATGATAAATAGGTTGAGGTTAATATTTCTGTTGGCCCCCCCCAATGATTTTTTTTTTGTTAAGCATGATTTAGATAATTATGAGGCTTGGATAAGTGAATTTTTGGGAGTTAAATTTTTTTAACTTTTATTTATGTCTATGTTAGTAGAATTTATTTCATGGGTTAGTTAAATTAAAGGTGGTAAAAATTCATAAAGGGGTATTTTGGGTAGTTTACTTAAGGTTAAAAGCACTAAGGCA
>JANSVA010000007.1:2675063-2689785 GCA_025504915.1 Erythroxylum reticulatum
TTATAGTTGGAAGCATATATAAGAGTGAGATCAAAGGTTACATTACCTCCCTCTATATGACACTGCAAATACATAAATTGATCACTTTCCTCAACTTTATTTATAGCTAAAGTATCAGAGTTAAAAAAGCAGAAAATCCTCCCATTATAATGGGAAGAGTGATTTGAGAAAAAATGCCAATTAGCTGCCAGAAAAATGAGATCTTTGTGCTGAAGTGGTTACTTTATTTTGGTCTCAACCAAACCAACTAACCAAGGTTGTTAAGCTTTAACAAATTCCTTCACCATGGATCTTTTTAACGCGTTATTGAGCCCTTTAATGTTCTAAATCAAAATTGTCATGAAGGGGAGAACCTCCTATTTGGTTTTTCCTTTTCCTGCTTGTAGCTCGCGTCCTATACTTAGTGTTATGTATTTGGAATTCTTCTTGATCTTCTTTCTGATCAGTCTGTTGAGTTGTCTCAATAATAAGGGCATTACCAAAATCACTCAAAGCATTATCATAAATAGAATCAACAATACCTTTGATTCCTCAGACTACTACTTGCTTCTAGAATAATTGGTGCTTGACCAAGTAAGTTAGCCTCTGAACTAGTATGTTTTTCCTCATGCAGTAGATCAGGGCCTTTCTCTATGATTAACTTGTCCTTTGTTGTCTTAATGTTTTATGGTACAATTATAGCTCCCTCATTATCTTCTTTTGTTAAAGTATCGTTTATTAGATTACTGTCTCCCTCACCAGTGATAGTAGACTCCATTTCAAGGATTTCTAGATGCGTACATGTTAGAAAAGTCTTCCCCGTCGGTTTCCAAATTTTGGTAAAGTTAATGGGATTCAGGGGTACGAGAGAGGGATTATTTTGTTCTCCAGCTCTCCATAGCTAAAGACTGATAAGGTTTCCAAAAAGGGAGAAGTTTTCATTACGTTAATACATACTTTAACATAGTCTATTCTTCCTGTGGAGGTTGTTTGAGGGTCTATGCATAAGGGTTTTCCAAACAAACTGGCTATATAACTCAAACCTTTTAAGGTCCAAAGTTTTAAAGGAACGTTGTGAAAATCTACCCACAATGGGAAGGTCTCAATCTTACTGTGATCTATCTCTATTCAAAGTTGCCATTTCTATTTAAAAATAGGTTGGTTGCCAATATGCCAGGGGCTACTTTCCAGAATCTCACTCAGCTGGTTTTCGGCAGAAAACTTAAACAAAAAAAGTTCCATCTTCCCACAACAAAACCATCTCTAATCCTTTAGAGGACCATTGCTTCTCTTAATCTTAAAATTTGACAAGCAAGTCTTTTTCTTTTTCATTTTTTTAGTTAAGAAAAGTGGACTAATCAAGACATGCAAGTTAATAATTCCTATTTAAATTGATGCAATGGCTTTTATAATAAAAAAATCATATTGAAAAAATGAAAGTTAACTGAATAATCAAACACATAAATTACAACAATAACAATACTCAGTGAAAGTTCTGCTGACACGTGGGGTCTAGGAAGGTTTATAGTATGCAGCCTTACCCCTACCTAGTAGAGATACTGTTTTCAATAAACTCATATACAATGTATTAAGAAGATACTACAAATTATAAATTAATGTGCATAAATATAAAAGAATAATATAAAAATAAAATAAAAGGTAATAAAAATAAATATATAAAAAGATAAAGATAAAGATAAAGATAAAGATAAAATAATAATAATAAAATTGTATTGTAATATAAACATCTTAAATGTAGAACATGTCAAAGATTAACAATAAACACATCAAAAAGATAAATATACATACCAGAAAAGACCGGTGCAAGAGTTACTTCAACTAAGCCAAAAGGTAAAATAAATATAAAGACCAAAAAAGACCTATATAAGAGTAACTTCAACCAAGTTTGTTAATATAGTAATTATGCTAAGTAGGAAACTAACTAGGAGGTAACTATTGCTCAAAAAATGTGAAGGACGCATTCTAATAGAACCTACTAGAACATGAATGTGCTTTTTAAAAGAAATCCTTTACCTATATCCTAATATACCAAAGTTTCCTATTGCCAGCTAAGTCCTTAATAAGATCCATCCGAGTTATATCATTCTTGATTACTTTCCCCCAGTTCTTTTTAAGCTTTCCTTTTTTGTTTTCTTATAGTCTCTAATTATTATTTTCTCATATCTTCTCATTAGAGCATCAACATGTCTCTTTTTAACATGTTCGAACCACCTAAACTTTGTCTCTCTCAATGTTTCATTAATACTAACCACCTTTCATTTGTTTCTTACTATTAGATTTTTGACCTTATTTCTTTTGGTAAGGTTACACATCCATCGGAGCATCCTCATCTCCATTACAAAAGCTTATTATTATGCATTTGTTTGATGGGCCAACACTCTGCCCTGTATAACATGGTTGGCCAAATCACTAAGCAACAAAATTTACCTTTAAACTTGAGTGGTATCTTCTTATCATATAAAACCCCTGACGAACTTCTCCATTTGAGCCACCATGATCTGATACGATGGACTATATCTTCATCTATCTCTCTGTTGCTTTGGATGATAAACTTAGGTATTTAAAATACTCCTTTTATGGTATAACTCTTAATCCAATCTTTACCTCCACATCGGTAGCCACCTAATGGCCTAAAAAGATGCATTTTAAATACTCAGTCTTCGTTCTACTCATTTTAAAACCCTTTGACTCTAACATTTCCCTCCAATATTATGGCTTCACATTGACCCCCTCTCTTACCTCATACTAAGGCACATCTCTTTGAATATTCTTGGTAAGTTCATCCATCACTATCGCAAACAAAGAAAGGGCTCAATGCGGAGCCTTTGTATAACCCGATACTAATCTATGAAAAGATTTTGAGAAATATGACACTAATGAAACTATTCTCAACTCAGTGAAGAATATTATGAGATAATATAAAAGAAATAATATTTGAAAAATAAAATAAAATGGGACCTTGTTATGAAGACAGAAGAAAAGATAAACCAAATACGAAAATAGAAAAGCTACATAGACAAATGATATATCTTATAAAGAAAAAATTGAATCAAAATTATTTAAATTAAAGTTACATTTTAAATTTTAATTAATTTTTATTTTATATAGAATCAAGTAAAAATTATTCCCTCTTTATGTGGCCCATTTTCAAGCATGGACTCCCTTTAGGAGTACAAGATTCATACTGTACCGATCAGTACCGACCGATATATTCCATACTGGTCGAAACATGGTACTATCAGTATTGGTATTGAACCAACCCAGGTACCTAATAAAGAATGATAAAATGACTCTATATTATTTATGTTACATGACGTAACTGAGATAGGCGTTGTGTCATAGAACACAAACATAAGAAATATCACATCATTTCATCATTCCTAATGAAGAATGATGCTAGGGGATATAGGTGATAAAAAAACATAATCTCAGGAGGATAAATAATAATTTATAGAATTTAGAAAGTAAAGTGAAAAAGGTGTAAACCATAGGAAGTCTAGTGTAATTTACCCTTTTTATTTTATTCGTATACGTTATTAAGTATCAATATTTAGTTTTAATTTAATGTATTTCTTTACATATGAAAGTATATTCTTATGTTAGTTAATTTTTATAATTATTAAAATAAAATGTTTGAATATTTAATATAATCAAAGAAATCTATACATTAATTATGTATAATAAAAGTCTAATATAAAACATAAAATTACATTAACTCATTATAATTAAATGATTAAAGATATTTATCATGCTAAAATGTATGTCTTAAGTGCCTAATTATAAGTCTTGAGCACAACTCCAAATAATTTTATGACTTAAATTTCTGTAATTAAAGGCTATTTCACAGCAATTATTATAGAAATATCAAACTTAAGACGTGAAGTGCCTTAACCTTAGGGTATAATTGTAGAAAAAGATAAACATTGATTATAAATATTTTAAACATAATATATTAGTCTTGATACAAAAGAAAGACAGTAAATACTCTACTTTTGGGCATCATATTCCCATTAAAAGTACCTAAGTACAATTTATGTAATTGGTATAGGAAGTGAATAACCACCAACAGGTTTAGATTAGTGTATTATTGATTAAACTTTGTTATTAAAAAAGTTTTGGGATGATATCTTTGATTATGTGTTTGCTTTGGCAATAAAACCAAAAGTTGCACCTATTATACAAAATTACGCCTATCATTAATTGTAAGCATTTCTATACAATGCTTATATTATCATAAAACTATTAGATGTCATTGCTAAACCAAAATATACATTTCAAAATTGCTATTGAAAAATTTAACCAATTTTTAGACAAATCATTATTCAAGCCTTATTAAACCTTATTGGGTATAAGACCTAATTTATCCTTGAATAGAGGAGTTAATAAATGGGTGAGTTAGTAAGATGTTTCAATATGTGCCTACTTTACCACTTGCTACCTCACATGCTTATAGTGATCCATATTCCCAAACAATTGGTTTGATAATGTTTGAAATTGTAAAATATAAGGTAAATCAATAATTAAAAGCGAAAGTTACCATATATTCTTCATTATGGCTTTCTTTAAGCAACTAAGATCCTTTAAAAAGCTAGATCTTAGCATAATAAACTATGAATATGGAATGTTTGAATTGTAATTTTTCCAAACCATATCCATTCAAAATAAGAAAAAAGAAATATTAGTTAAACAAAGAAGATACATTATTTACATGCATAGTTTTTGCCAAATGGAAGAGATCAAGTAGTAAATACCTTGTATTTAATAAAAATATCAACCAAGGAGTAGTTAAGGTCCATATATGGAATTTGCCCTATGATTCTATTCAAAGGATTGTATATACAGAAAATATGTTTGGTGAATCACATGGTAGAAAATGAACACAAACATAGATAAACGTAAAGTTAGTAAAGAAAAGGCTTAAGGGATAAACCTATAGTAGAACAAATAATTTTTAACTAATCAAGATAATCAAGTTAAATAACATTGAGTAGTTTGCTTAATCCAAATGAGTGTATGCTTCCAAGCCTTTTAACAACTTGAGATTTTTTCTAGAAATTGTTTGATCATCCTTCACATCACAAAAGTTGCCACTCAAACTTAAGGTAGAACTTTTGCTAGCATTGTTGTAGCTTTGAGGCACACTACATTATTAACAACATTTCTAGATATTAAGTCACATATAAAAGTAAAGCTAAAACATCTAGAACTCGACGATCAAACTAATTTAGATTAATGGCTTACAACACAAAATGATATGTAGTTACAAGATAATGCATATTAAACAACATATAAATTTTGACCTATAATGTAGCGCATCAAATATGTTGATCAAGAATGAAAATATTAAACACTAAAAACAAAAAGTTGTAAACAACATAAGAATCATCTTAGCATAGATCCATATAAAAATAGATAAAAAAAATGCAAAGACTTTTCATCCATCCCTACCATAAAGAAAGAACAATAACTAAAAGTGCCTTAAATTTTTAAGTGATCATTAAATGGACATTATTATGTAAAAACAATTATTTTGAAATATATTATTTAGCTTACATTTTTTATCATGATTTCATAAAAAAGAAAATTAGTGTAACCTTCCAAAAATGTGAAACATAATTTAGATGCAGAGAAACATACAAAAAATAAGTGAAGGAGTTGATGATTGATAAGAACCATTTCATATCTTAAAGCTTAGCCAAGATCTAGTAAGTACTATGAGATTGATTGAGAAACAACCAATGACTATATGCTTGCATGGTAATTAAAAAAAGAAAAAGAAAAAGTTCAAATCATGAAAATGAATTCTCTGTCTAGCCCATCTAATTTCCAATTAACATATAAACATATGATTCTTTATTGAAACTATTTTATAGATCAAAACTAATATAGACAAAGAAGCCATTAAACTATTCCTTTCCTATCTTTCCTATCATTTTCTTAGTGGCAAATCAAAGCAAAAGGGAAAAAAATCATAGGTTAGTAGTAACAATACGTATGAAACAACCATAAGAAGAAAAAAAATGAAACTCAAGCTTAGAGGCAATGATAAAGAATACCCATATTCATACTTACAACTTATATCTAATGGGAATGTAAAAATGAAACTTCATAGAATCTTAGCTCAGCAAAGAAAGAAAAGAAAGATTATGTTTCCTTGATCATGATAAAGACATATATAATATTTCAAGATAATAACTAAAAGAATATAAACTCTCTTAATAGACTTGAAAAATGCCTTAAAGAATTCATCCTTAACTAGCTAAGAATAGTATTTACGTAATACCACTAAAATCATCTACAATGACAAATTCATATAACTTACAAACCAAAATATTAACTATAATGGGGTCAAACAAATCCATTCATAACATTGTAAATTTTTAGTAGAATTTGTTACTCTTAAAATAACATCTTGATTACTTTCCCACTTGGGAAGTTCCACATAAATTGTCTTTTTTTTTTAGAAAAAAGTAATGACTTAAGCTATAAAAGGCAATTAAAATGTACATGTAGAATTACAAAGACTAATCCAGATGTCTCCATAAAGGAGAACACATTTATCCCATAGTTAGTTTGAAACTCCTAGGAATTCTAATCTTTAACTAAATGTTACATATTACATATTCTAAGTCCTACTACAATATTCAAGATTTTGAATTTTGTGTTTGTATAAATTGATATGACTTCTAATTTAGTATAGTAACTTGTTGTTGAATTGCTTCTTGGTCAGGATTTTATCTTGAAAAATGTGAGTGTTCCTCTCATCCCATATGGCCTTGACTAGATATGAAAGTTTGAAACATAAACACCACTTCACTGTGATATTAGAATGTTTGATAGTATGGCACCAAGCTTTTATATTATTCCATTCCTCTTGAGCATCAAGCATTTATGTATTAGTGCTTTCCAATCATCTATAACAAAATTCATATCGAAATAATATATTGTTTCTTAGCCTTTTTAGAAAGAATGCATCAATTGGTGAGGTTTAAAAACTTCACTAGCTTGTCAACTATTAGTAGTTTACCTTTCATAGATAACTATAATGTAATGGAAGCTCTAAGGTGTAGGTGTTTAAACTATACAATCTTGGTCTATATAATCATGTTAAGATTTCCATGAAGAACCATCCTGTAAGAGTAATTAGTGAAAATTTTATTACTAGTGTATTTCCAAACTGCGGCATCTTATTCATGATTGAGGCATTGATGATCTTCATATAAAGAGAGTTGGCAATAGAGTTCTTTCTAAAGATGTTTTTGTTGGATAAGGCTTTGACAACTGTCATTTCTTATGGAATTAATGGTTTGAGAGCGGTAACAGCTCCTAAGTTTTCTAGGGGACCTATTGCAAGTTGATTATCAAACCAAAGGCTTACTGATTTTCCATCTCTAATTAGAAAGACAAAGTTCAATCTAAACTTTTTCATTCTTTTAAAAATGGCTCTTAAAGTTGAGGATAAAGAAGGTTTGAGTTTCAAGTTCCATATGTTTTTATTCTTGATTTATATATCATGAATCCATTTACACCATAAAGCATGTTTATCAGTCATTAGCCTCCTTAATATCTTAATAATTATGATTATGTTCATTATTTTAAGAGGAATTATGCTAAGACCACCTATGTCTTTTAGAATATAGACATCTTTCCATCTCATTCTAACTCTTTTAGATGTTTGTCCACTACCTGATCATAGGAATTTGTTGCAAATCTTACTAATGGACTTGAGGATATTAGTTGGAAGAGTAATATGAGCAGCCAAATATACATTAAAGGAATTCGAAATAGAAGCAATAAGTTGAGCTCTGTTAGTGGTGGAAAAGCTAGGGTGATATAAGGTCTCCCTATCAAGTTCTTTTGTAACATTTGAGAGATTTAGATGGTTCTCCATTGATAAGTATCCTAAATGAGCAAGTGATTATGCACTATGTAATCCATTAAACGAAAGCTTTTAGAAAGTCTATAGCATGGAGAATGTTTATGATGAAAATCTAATCTATATTATCATACGCTTTTTTCATATCAATCTTAAGTAGACAATTTATATTGCCTCTTCTTTTGGAGTAAGTTTTTAATAGCTCTCAACAACAGAATGTTGTCAATAAGGATTCTTCGAGGGATGTATGCTCTTTGGGTAGGATCAATTTAGTTTTGGGGGATGCTTTTCAATTTGTGAGCAAAGATTTAGGAGAGAAAATCATGCATAATGTGTTGCAACAGGAGATAGGGCAAAAATCTGAGAACTATTTTTGCTTACCACCCTTGGGAATGAGTGTCACAAAGTTGCTATTGAGTTCAATGAGTACAAGTTGAAACCATCAAAGATAGGAGTTTTATGAGGACTCAAAGATTTCAAAGTGTCTTTAATCTCTTGAATGGAACAAGTTTGCTTAAGGATTTTGCTTCTTATCAAGTAATACATTCCTGCATTATTTCCTTGAGGAATGTATTAGATTAATGTGCATTAATAGGAAAACTCAAAATGAAAGATAAGTAATTGAATGCACTATCTAACAGTTTCTGTTGTGATTCCAATTTGTAATTTTCAAACTCCACAAAGATTATATTGTTACTATTCCTTATAGAGACCACAACCCTATGAAAGAAAGAAGTGATTCTATATCCACATTTTAACCATTCAATTCAAGACATTTGTTTCATTAAAGAGAAATCATAGATAAGACCCCTGGAGAGACTATGCATGGTAATTTTTCTCAACTCTTAGAGTTATGTAGATAATGGATTGTTGTAGAGATCCTATTAGACTGTTTCAAGATCACTCCTAGTAGTGTTTGGAGATGATGTATGTTTCCAGTGCTCTTCAAGAATAGTAGCTTTATCTCATGCTTAATAAATTAAATTTTTTTAGCATAGATGGATTGTTTAAAGTCTATAACTCTTACGGTAGTGCACTCCAAATTTCATCATCAAAACCTATAAATTTAGTTAAGATGTTATTGAATCTAAAAGGTGATCTTGGACTTACATAAGTTAGGTGAGTGATGATGGCTGAATAGTCAAAAAGACTATTGTTTATAAATAAAAAGAAGCTATTGGGAAATATTGAAAACCATTGATAATTAACAAGAATGCAATCTAGTTTCTTTTGAATTAAATTTAATCCAAATTGTTTATTGTACCAAGTAAAAAAGCTCTTACTTTAAGGAAGATCATATAATTAAGTTTCTGCTAAACACTATCTTAGTTTAGGGTATAAGGACTTCTAATTGATCTTAGATCTTCTGCTTCTTCTCCTATAATAATGGAATTAAAATCCCCAGTTAGGAGCCCTGGGATAGTGGATCCGATAGCTAAAGTTTTAAGTTGATTCCATAAAAAGGCTCATTGATACAAGTTTTTATGAGCATATATAAAGGAAATGCTTAAATAAAGAACCTAAAATTTTGAAAAACAGTTCAAGGTGGATAATTTGATCTGACATGAATCTAGTTGTAACATTCACTAGAGAGGAGTCATAAAAAACTAGGATTCTACCATTGGGGTGATGACAATGGTTTGTTATTTCTTTTTATTGATTAGGAAGGAGTTTCAGAAGGTTACAATTCTCTTGCTTTATGTCAACAATCACAACTTCATTATGAGCAATTATGCTCCCAATCAAAAGTTTGTTTTGAGGAGCACCTTTGATGTTCCATGCTAAGAACTTCATGTGTTTAACTCCACAGTTGGAGTCCTTTTGTTCCTATTTGATCTTCTTTTGATAAAAGGTTCGGAACCTTGTTTGGTATTCTCCAACTCATAAGGAGCCTTGCTTAGAGTTCTAAAAAGATTTTCAATTTGATTTACTTATTTTGTTCTCTCTACAGGTATTACTATGGTGTTTTGAACGTTAACAAGATTGTCTCTAACATGAAAGGGTGAGTTATTGAGAATGTTGGAATTGACACTTAAAAGGCCATTAATAATTTATTTGAAGTTGAAGTTGGAGTTACACTCTATATTTGTATGTCTAAGCCTCATATGCTAAATCTATGCATCCTCAATAGTAAATATCAAGTACTTCATAATATGGGTAGAGAGATCATAAATCATATGTACCTAGGCATGAAATGTTATTTTCATTTACTTTATATTCAATGTATGATTTTCCTTTAAGGCTAAATTAAAGACCTCTATTTCATATAATTAGCTCATACTTAAAAAATTATACTTCATATAATTATTAAAAGTGTATCATTAATCGTAATAGGGTCTTATTTTCCAACTTTCATAATGCTAATTATTTTACATTTGGTGTCAAATCTAATATGAAAAGTCCTCCAATCTTTGTCTTTTAATAGTTAAAAATTAGGATACATTGGTAGTCATATTGCTTTAACACCTACTATCCATATTACATTTTCTTCTTTCTCTTAAAAACATAGGCAATCAACATGTTTTAGCTGCTTAAATGAACTTAGATCCTTAATGATTACTTTTTGAATCCATTTTGTTAAATGTTTAATCATCAAACTTTGTTTTGAGAAACAAAACTTATTAATCTACCAATGGCCATTATTAAAATAACATTTCATATTATATGAATAATATGTGTTGGTTATATGAGAATAACACCTGTGGTTTTGATGTAAAAATGCACTCTAAATCTTCTTTAGATATATGGAAAATGGGCAAATCTCCTTTAGATATGATGAGATATTTATGTCTTCCTATTGCAATGATATGACCTAGCATTTGTAAAAGCTTAAGATATGTTCCTTTGATTATCTTGATATTCATAACGAATATGAACATATGTCATGACATTATGTTTGAAATATTATAAACAGGATCTTGATTCTTGGTCTTAAAATGATGTTAAGGCTTAAACGGTTAATAATTTGTTAAAGACTTTACGGAATTACATAAAAGTTGTATCTATTTTTTCTTTAATAATTTGTATTATAAGTTTAGATTGAGAATCCTTAGAGATTGCCTTTTCATCATAGTTCAAATCAAAGTTAATGGATCACTCAAATTTGATATGAAGCCTAGCCTAAAAGTTCTACCTGATCTAAACCCATTCCTTTAAAATGAAGTTTTGGTTTAATTGCTAAAAATAACGTTGTTTGGTATGTCGATTTAAGAAACCCAAACCTAAAATGATACTTTGGTATGTATACCTAATAAGTGCTTAATTAACTATTTATTTATTCCTTAATGCTTAATGTTTAATGCTTATTTTATGCATAAAATACTTATATTAGTTCATATTTTGATTTAGGTAGCAAATGGAGGCAAAAGAAGCAAAATGAGCTTAATCTCACAGTTTTGGATTGCTTGACTATTATTTGATTTTATGGCTCTAACTTTCTCTTCCAAATTTTTATTAGGGAGATTCAATAGGCTATAGAAAGTTAAGATAGCTACAACTTCATATTTTTAGTTTTTCTAGAATCAGAAAGTATTAAGATAAAAATATCACTTGAAGCTATTGTTGTCACAAATTTCCATATTAAGCGGCTTAACAAACTTAGACAGGATTTATTTTAGAAGTTTTTAAAGCCCCTAGCATGCAATATGTAGTTGAATAATCACTTTCCTACCTCATTCAGGAGTCTTATTTTATTTTATTTGCTTTCTTAGTTTATTATTTTAAGAATTTTATTTTTCTTAATTTCTTATAAATTCCTAGGCTATTTAAACCCCTTATTTTCTTATTGAGAGGATAACATATAATCTGATTTAATCTTTTTTTCCCTTTTTTTTGAGTATGTGGTTTTCAAAAACTATGCAAGGCTAGATTTATTTCTTCCAATTTAAGGAGATACTGCAGGATAAAGCCTAGTATTATGAATTTTGTACCATATTAAAAATATATATAATCTGAATTTAGCGTTGGTTGGTATCAACAATTTTGTTTGGTACTGATTGGTACCATCTAGTACCAAGAATACTGGTAAATTATTTGTAACTTTTACAAAGTTCAAAAGTTTAATGATAAAAAAATCTACTCTCAAACACTTGCTTGACACTTATCCACCTTGCATCTCACTCACTCAAACATAGACCAAACCTCATTGCTATTTTTCAATGTTACCTTCCTCTCTCTAGCTGTCACGCCTTCATCATTGTGTTGCTTCTTTGTCCATCACTTGTTTTGCTTCTTCGACGAGACTCGTTGCTTAGCTGCTTTTCTATTGACTGCTTCTTACTCGTTGCTGCTTCTTCATTATTGGCTTCTTGCTGCTTCTCTGTGTTACTGCCTCTCCTCTTTGCGTTGGCTTACTGTCACTTCTTTATTTAAATGACAAATAATCGCTTGGATCACTCAACATATATTTATCTTAGGATAATGGAGGATGTTAGGATAATGCAAGAGTGAAGAAAATTCTAGAACAATACAAAAATAATTAAGTCTAAATGTGTGATGCACAAGAGATGTAGTAACATGTGGGGCATATGTTATACCAACCTTACTTTTGTATTGTTGAAAAGCCATAGTAGATGCCTAGATAGAATAGTGAGAGGCACATTAAAAACTTGTCAAGCTTAGGCTTTATTTTCTAGTAATTTAATTATACAAATTTTCTCTAATTTTGATTTATTATAATTATGAGCTGCACATTTTAACTAATACATTATGTGGGAAAATTATTAATCTGTATTAAGTTATAACAATAGTTTTTACAAAATAAAATTTAAAAATATAGAAGATATTTATCTTAAATTAGAGAAAAATTATTTTGCAATTGTTAAAAATTTAGAGATTATTTTATAATTTTTGAAAATTATCTAAAACGATATTCAGTATTGATCAATACCGACATCGTACTGTACTAGAATCAAATCTAATATCAGTATCGGTATGAGTATAGTATTTATAACATTGGTGAAACTTGATTTATACATTAATTGATTACAAAACTTTATTCTTTATTTGTCTATGGAATTAATTGTATTATTATGAAACAAATATTAATTTAATTTAATTTATATTTGATAGATCGTTTATATTCAAATTTATTGCTAAAATTAGGATTTCAATTTGTAATTGTTGTTGTTTTTGATTCATAAATAGTGAACTAATGACTGTGCATTATTAGGGGTCACACAACCTAAGGTAAACAATTCAAGCTTATATGCTTATTGCTTAACTTATTTTCTTAGTTCTTAGTTCTTTTGTTGCATTAAATCTTGAAAGCTTGATTTAAGTTATTTATCTTAAATTAGAGAAGAATTATTTTATATTAAAAAGATATTATTTATAATTTTTAAAAATTATCACTAAAAATGATATCCAATATTAATCGGTACCAATATCATACTTCATTAGAATCAAATCCAATGCCAGTACCTCGTAACATTGGTAAAACCTCATTTATACATTAATCGATTATAGAACTTCATTCTTCTATGGAATTAATTGTTTGAGACAACTATATATTTGATTTAGTTTATATTTGCTAGATCATTCATACTCGAATATATTGCTAAAATTAGGACTTCAATCTATAATTGTTGTTGTTTTTGATTCACAAGTAGTGAACTAAGTGGCTGTGTATCATTATGGGGTTATTGCTTAAACCAAACTATTTTTTTAATTCTTAATTTTGTTGTTGCATTAATTCTAGAAAACTTGTTCTAAGTTGCCCAACAATTATATCTAATCAAAGAGTGTTAGATATGATTTAAAGAAAAGTTAGGTTTATCAGAAATTGTTGTTGGTAATTTTAGAAGCGGATTACAAGGAATGAAGCCCAGAAGTCTTAGGTTCGAACTTTAAGAATAGAGCGACTAATTTGATCAACACTTTACTTTTTACGAGCTGATAACGTATAAGCGAGTATTAGTCTGAATGTGGATGATTTTAAGGAGACATTAATTTTGGTTAGAATTCTCCCATGATATCTCGTGCTTATAGACGAAAAAAAAAAGGAAAAGGGAAAATGGAAAATTAAGAAAGGACCGGAAGATGAGTGAGTGGTCGGGAAAAAGAGATGGCGTCCGAGAATTGACCATAAGAGCATTTACGTAAATACAGAGAAATGGAAATGGGAATTACGGAAAGACAAAAATGGATCACAAGAGAAGGGTCGGTGGAGCCCACTGAGAATTCTTAGAACGATGGAGACCGTCGGCTGCTCTTCGCTCTTTGACACACGCACACGAGAGAGAGAGAGATGTGTGGGTCCCGCTGTGAATTTTAATATCTGACGAGTGGGTGGGACAAAGATCTGCGGTGGAGTGGAGAGTACTAGATCCGGAGAAAATATTAAAAAGAAAGGAAGAGTGGGACTGGGTCCGAATGAATAATGACCACTGTATTCAGTCTTTCTTTCGTTTCAGTCAGCGGTAGTAAAAAGGGGACAAAGGTCTCTCTCTCTCTTCCTTAAAAAAAGCTACTTGTCTTAAAGAAACTCTATATTCCTCACTACAGTTGATTTATAATTGCAACTTATGAGTATCCAATTTTTGGGGGAAAAAAGGATTATTTTTAACAAGAAGAAAGTGCCATGCCACTTTACTTACTTGTCTCGTTCTCTGTGAATCAATTTGGGTTTTTTGAGATCTGGGAGGAGGGCCTAGGGTTTTAGTTCCCAGAAAGAAAAAAACAAGTTTTCGTTTCAATTTTCTTTTTCCGGAAAAAATGAAGAATGTGTTTGGGTGAAGAGGAAGAGGAAGATCTGTGAGGCAAAGAAGGGTATTTTTGCTGTATAGTGGAAGTGGGTTTGGATGAGTTTTCTTCTTTCCTGTTGCAAACAGCTTTTGGGAGGGTGGG
>JANSVA010000007.1:2689885-2700882 GCA_025504915.1 Erythroxylum reticulatum
AGGGTGGGTGGGGGGTGGGTGGGTCGCTATATTGTGTGAACAAAAGTTTTGATCTTTGAAGTATGAGACTTTCTTCCTCTGGCTTCACTCAGCAGACTCAGGAAGGTATGCTTCACCTTATTGCTTCCTTTCTATGATTTTTCTGTATGTATTCTTTCCTTTTTATTTTTGCTTGTTCTTCTGTTAGTTTAGTAGTTGTGCTTTTACTTGTAAGCCACTGTACGTATTATTTCGTATTTTCCTTACTAGTTCCTTTTGTGCATAAGCATTTACTACTGCTTTGCTTCTAATTGCATGCTAATTTTGAAACCATTTAACTTTGACTTTGAAAGCGTTCCTTGAGGTTTCTTGTTAGTAACGCATATCCCATCAAATGTTAAGCTTGATGCTACTGAACTCAACTTGATAAGTATAACCTTAACTCTCAAGCTAGTTATTTTGGCCTCTTTGTCTCTACCGACACTTCTTACCATTCAGCCCCTAGTCTTTTGTAGTCATCACGTTTGGATAATCCTCTCTTCAACTCCTATTGAGGATTAATTCCATTTTTCACTTGTTCTTATAACTGATGCCAAGTTAAGATCATAGAGAAATGGATCATATTGGAAGAATATAACGGATACTGTTGTTTCAACCATCCCCCCTTTTTACTTCCTAATTTGCTTTGCAATTAGTTCATGCACATTTGTTGTCACATAACATGTCCTTTTGTCATTTCTTAGTTTCATTGTCGCTCTCATTCTTGATGGCATACATTGCATATCACCAATTTTCATTTTGTGCTTTTATGTTCTGAGCAAGTTCATATGATTGTTCGAGATTGTGCAGGAGATAAAAAGGTTTTGAATTCTGAGCTATGGCATGCATGTGCGGGTCCTCTTGTGTCTCTACCCCCAGTTGGAAGCCGTGTTGTCTACTTCCCTCAGGGTCACAGCGAACAGGTTGCTGCTACTTCTAATCAATATTACTGTTTTTCCATTTGCTTTCAAAATCCGTTCCCAGGCATGCTATGCTTTCAATGAGCTTAAATATTTCTGATGTTGAAATGTGGCTCCACAATTTGCTAACTTTATGATTCTTATTACCATGACTTCTAGTGGTGGCATGATGATACATATCTTCTACATACTTTGTGGTTTCACATTAAAAGTAGGGAACACAAGGCTTTTCCTCTCTGGGCAATGTACACTGAATTGTAAAAATAACCACATATCTTGATTTCAACTTTTGTTTTACTGTTCTCATATCAAAAATCCATAAATTAATCTACAGGTAGCTGTTTCAACCAACAAGGAAATAGATGCTCATATACCTAATTACCCTAGCTTACCACCACAACTTATCTGTCAGCTTCACAATGTAACAATGCATGTAAGCCTCTTATTCTCTTGATTACTTCTGCTTATAATCATCAAAAGTGCACCTAATGCTGCCTACTATACATCATCTGCTGCTGCTGAAGCTTTAACTTGTTGAAATTACAGGCAGATGTTGAGACAGATGAAGTTTATGCTCAAATGACATTGCAACCACTAAGTCCGGTATGCCCTATCTGGCCTTCTAATTTCCTGACCTTTTACTTTTTGCATGTCCTGATAGATATTTATATGTAGCAAGAGCAAAAAGACATATACCTGCTGCCATCGGAACTAGGTTCTCCTAGCAAGCAGCCAACAAATTATTTCTGTAAAACATTGACTGCCAGTGATACAAGTACTCATGGAGGATTTTCTGTTCCACGTCGAGCTGCTGAAAAAGTCTTCCCTCCTCTTGTAGGTCACTTTTTTATTCTAAGTCACATATCTTGTTAGGGTGTCATTCTGTTGTTTGCATATTACGGATTTAGTTCATCTACTTTAATTTTCTTTTACCCCTTCTTCCCGTTTCTCTTTTACCTATAGGATTACACCCAAACACCTCCAGCTCAAGAGTTAATTGCTAGGGATCTTCATGAAAATGAGTGGAAATTTAGGCATATATTTCGAGGTTAGTACTGTTGATCTTTTTGAATTCTAATTAATATATTTGAAGAGTTGTGTTGTATTATCGATTTTTTATTCTGCAGTCCTTGATAGTCTGTCATTTTGCAGTAGAGTAGCGGCGAACTTTTGTTGTTATATTATGCCTATGCCTATTTCAAATATATACCATATCAGAAAATGCAGTATAGAATATGGCAACCTACTTGGTGGATTTTTACTTTAAATGCCCCATTTTCCCATTTCTAATGCTGATTTGTCATCTAAATATTATAATGTCTTCAATTACAGTTAGTTGTCAATTAATTTCATAGAACGAATAATTTTTAGGCACTTTACTTATTTAATCTCTTGAATGGTACATATATGTACAGAAAGAAGGATATATATATATTAAGAACTTTTAATTAAACATTCGGAAATGGTTGTTAAGCTTGTCATGTAGACTTGAGACTCACTTTCACAATTAAAATTAAAGCATTTGTCTATTGTATCTGATGAAATATGATTGGAAAACTGACCAAAGCCAGGCATAGTCAGCTATTGATATATTAGAATTAAATGGTTTGTAGACATTTGATTTGGCAAAACATTCATACAAACCTAATATATAAAATGAAGCTGATAGCTCTTTTTCATTGTCTTATATAGAAATCACTTTTTGTCATTATCTTATATGCAAATCTATATTATGATGTAACCTGTAAGTTGGGTCGGTTGAGGTCAAGGTTATGTGCTAAGCGTTTACAAACTTAAAAATAGATGGTTCCTTCATTGAATATTTAATGATATGTAGAGAAACTACTGTGAATACTGATGGGCTTCATGCCACCTCACTAATTCCACTGATTTCGACTTACCTTTTTCTGCTGCTCTGCTCTGTCTCTCTCTGAGTCCCATGCATTTGTAAGCACAGTCCCATACACACACCCATGGACAATCACAAACAGGCACTTGTCTGTAATGAGAATTAAGGTAACAGACATGAAATCAGGAATTGTCTTAGGTAAGGGAGTAAGAAAGTCGCAGAAAAGAAACCTTGATTTCTCTATCTTTTAATTCTTAGGTTCTATTTGTAGTCTTTTGATGGATTTGGCATATTGATAACTCCATATACTGTAAAGTAACTGGTTCATTGTAAGCTGCTGAAAAATTTGATAAAGGAATTGCTATTGCATGACACTAATTTGTACACAGTAAGATGCCAAATTCTAAACTGACTCATATATTCACTTATAATAATATCTTTGCTACTAACATTTGCAGGTCAACCTAAGAGGCATCTTCTTACAACAGGATGGAGTGTGTTTGTTAGTGCAAAGAGACTTGTTGCTGGTGATTCTGTGCTTTTCATTTGGTGAGCTTCTACATTATCTAGCAGATTGATATTGCTTTATCTTACCTGGCCTTCCATCAATTTTTAGTGGTGGAAATAATTTGATTTAAGTATAATAAACTACTTTTTGGAAACAGCCTCTCTAGTAGTTAGGGGTAAGGCTCCGAATTACTAGACCTCCCCAGACTTCACGTATCAGCGAAATTCATACTGGATGTTAATGTTGTTGTATAATAAACTACTTGAACGTGAGAGTTGATTGATTCTATTAGTTCTCTGATCTACATCTGGTGGTCGGCAACATTGAAAGAAATTTGGAGAGTTAATATTGTACATACACGTGTTGCATGCATTTGTTTGTAATACTACTGTTACTGTTTGCATGCTCCTTATTTCTTTGCTCAATTTTATAGCAGCTGAAAGTTGTATGACATTGTCAAAATTAATGGAGTGTTGCACAGGAATGAAAAGAACCAGTTACTCTTGGGAATTCGGCGAGCAAATCGACCACAGACCGTCATGCCTTCATCAGTTCTATCAAGTGACAGCATGCACATAGGTCTTCTTGCCGCAGCGGCTCATGCAGCAGCAACAAATAGCCGTTTCACAATATTTTATAACCCAAGGTAGAATAATCAATGCTTCTTTGCTTAAAAACTTTTGGTGTTATTCTATAATGGTTGTTCATTATTGCTTTGTACTGCAGGGCTAGTCCTTCTGAATTTGTCATCCCATTGGCAAAGTATGTTAAGGCACTTTATCATACACGGGTTTCTGTTGGCATGCGATTTAGAATGCTGTTTGAGACTGAAGAGTCCAGTGTCCGTAGGTGAGTCTTTATTTGGATCTGCATTTTGTGACAATTAAAGGGGGCCATTTTATGATTACTTTTCTTTGAATATAAGTTCTCGAATTGTCTACTACTATGACCACAATTTTGTGATAGTTTGGCTATGTATCAGGACTCATCTATTTCTGGCTGAACTGTTGATGATCTGCTTAAGTTGCTGGACATTGTTTCCTTAAACTTTGCAGCTTTGAAGTTTCAAAAGTTACATATGGTTCTTTGTATTTTTTAGTCTCTCATATGCTTTTGTGTTCCTGCTCAGACTTGTTTCTTTTGTTGCCAACTATATGTTTCTATTTAATGCATTGATTTTTACTAGGCTTATGATTGTTGAGTGGAAAGGGAACTCATACTTCTTTTCGGCTATGAAATTTGAGTGGTTCCTTCTATGGAAAATGTCCAGATGCTGAGGATTGGCAAAAACTTGAAACTTGCTTTTTACTCTAGTACAGTAATCTAGACTGGCATGTGAGAGCTTTAATTTGGATAAATCAATATATGAGAAGAATCTGCTTTGGAGCCGGGAGTGATGATAGAGGCTAGCAGGGTCCTTAAAATATATAGGGCCAAAATATTATGTGGAATTATCTGCATGCAACCAATTCTGTTCCTTGCATGATAAAGTCAGAAGCCCAGGATGACAACTTGAAATTTATCTTTGAACTGAGTAGAACCAATCTGCATTCCATAACAGAAGCTTAGTTTTTAGTGTCACAACAAAAGGTTAATTTTCGTAACTAACATCTGAAAAGTGAACCTTTGCTCGCTGTCTGGGCCTTTATCACTTTCCATTTTCATTGTTAAGCTTTTTTTTCCTTTGTCAACCAGGGTCTTTCTTTCTTTGTTGTTTCCTGTTATACTTGCAAATGCATTTACTTGATAAATTCATAACTGGATTTTTGATGTATTCAGATACATGGGTACGATCACTGGCATTAGTGATTTAGATCCTGTGAGGTGGTCTAATTCCCATTGGCGCTCTGTTAAGGTTAGATGGTTCGGGTACTATTTGTTAGGAATGGAAGTTGATTATGTTTTGTTTTATATCTGTAGTCATCGAAAAGTCCTTTCCCTGCTAATGTAGGTTGGCTGGGATGAATCAACTGCAGGGGAGAGGCAGCCACGAGTATCTAGGTGGGAAATTGAACCATTAACAACATTTCCAATGTATCCATCCTCTTTTCCTCTGAGACTTAAGAGGCCATGGCCATCTGGACTGCCACCCTTTCACGGTACGAGTGAACTTCCATGAACATCAGAAGGAAATCATTTTGGTACTTTTAAAGTTTGACATTGGTTCTCTCAATCTGCTACTTCAGGTCAAGATGGTGATTTGAGCATAAATTCTCCACTTCTTTGGCTTCAAGGAGGGCTGGGGGATCAGAGAATTCCATCAATGAACTTTCAGAGCTTTGGTGTCACTCCATGGATGCAATCTAGATTTGACACCTCTTTGCCAGCTCTGCAATCTGATGTCTATCAAGCAATGGCTACTGCTGCACTTCAGGAGATGCGATCGGTGGAATCTTCTAAACTAGCATCTCAGTCTTTCCTGCAATTCCATCAGCCTCAAAATGTTTCAAATGGACCTTCTGCTTTGATTCAAAGGCAGATGTTACAGCAGTCCAATCTTCAACATTCTCTTCTTCATAACTTTCAGGAAAACCAGGCCTTGACTCAGGCACAGCTTCTACAGCAGCAGTTACAGCGTCGTCAACAATACAGTGATCAGCAGCAGCAACACCAATCACATCATCAACATCAAGTTCAGCAATCTCAACAACTACAACAGTTATCTGCTCAGACACAGATACCAATTGGTGTCTCAAGCATACCCAATCTTACTTCTGTTACCCAGTCCCAGACTCCTTTGCAACCAGTTCCTTCACAATGCCAACAGCAGGCTTTTTCCGAATTGGTTGGAAATTCAATGACCACAGCTAATGTTTCATCAATACATGGTGTGATAGGTTCCTCAAGACAGGATGCAACATCCCACTTGCTTAACATAAATGGAAATAACTCTGTTATCTCGTCCACCTTGTTATCAAAGCAAGCAGCAGTTGATCCTCAGATAGCTATAGGAGCTACTCATTGTGTACTTCCACCGGTGGAACAGTTAGGAACAGCAAATTCAAGTGTCTCTGAACTTGCTACTTTGTTATCTCCATTTCCTGGAAGAGAGTATGCAGCATATCAAGGTGCTAATGATCCCCAAAACAATCTCTTATTTGGAGTTAGCATTGATAACTCATCTCTTATGCTGCAGCACGAGATACCCAACCTGAGACATATTGGCACTGAAAATGACTCGTTATCAATGCCATTTGCTGCATCTACTTTCGCTAATGCTGCAGGAAGTGATGTTCCTCTTAATTCAGATATGACGACTTCTAGTTGTGTTGATGAATCAGGTTTCTTGCAGTCCTCTGAAAATGTGGACCAAGTAAATGCACCAACTAGAGCCTTTGTGAAGGTAATATGATCTACACCTCAGGCCCATATTGTTTTGTTATCATACAGAATGGTCAAATGTGTTCTGATTCTCCTGTTTGGCTATCAGATCATTTGTGTGGTTGTGCTCTTCAGTTGTAAGGTCATATTAGAAATCTGATCACTGATTTGTACTGTGACCTTTCCCAAGTTTGAAGTTATTGCTTGGTTTATGAAGGATTCATGTTTTGAATTATGCTACGAAACCTAGTTATATTTGTGTGAATGTTCCATTGTTTGGAGATATTTTTCAAAAATACATTTTCATGAGGTCATGGACATCCATTACTTACTGTTAATGCTGTATGAAGCTTATGTTTTAATGGTTCCTGTCTTCTGATTACTGACTCAAATTAGTACACTTTTGATAGGTTCACAAGCAAGGGTCCTTTGGGCGCTCATTGAATATTTCCAAATTTAGCAGTTATGGTGAGCTGCGTAGTGAGCTTGCTCGAATGTTTGGCCTTGAAGGCCAACTAGAGGACCCTCAGAGATCAGGCTGGCAGCTTGTATTTGTTGACCGGGAGAATGATGTGCTTCTCCTTGGTGATGACCCTTGGCAGTAAGTCTCCTGATACATTTCTTAAGTTTTATGTTCACTTTAGGGATAAGAAATTCAAAATTGCCGAAACCTTTTGGATTTTTTTTAATTCAGTGTCCAACTTTTAAAGTTTTTAATTTAGTGATTAACCTTTCAAAACTGATATGGGATATCCACCAAATGTCACGTGGGTGTCTATTTTTTATCTACATTAGCAAACAGTTAATGGAGACATGACAATGTTTTGACTTGGGTCGTACATTTCTGAAAAATTAATCACTAAACTGAAAACTTTAAAAGGTGATACACTAAATTAAAAAAATCTCAAAAGGTTAGGCACTTCTGAATTTTTTATTCCTTCGCTGTATGTTAGTTTCTTTAGTCAACGTTTTACCAAATTATCTATTCGATAACTGTGTAATTGCTCTATACTACTTGGACTTCTTTAATTAATATTCAATACATAACAATCATATTTATATTATCAACATGTCCATGGTTGCAACATAGAAAGGACTGTCTAGGATCTTGTTTGACGTGTTATGCAATGTGAATTGTTCTTTCAATGTGCTCAACGTTATGGATATGAATTGACTGACTAGTCAGATGAAATGCGACTTCTGGTCTTGTGACAGGGAGGTACAGAAGTTTGCTTACTAATCAATGATAACTCACTGGATCAAAAATGATTCACCCTAATTAGGTAAAAGTTTCACATTTTGGGTCTACAGGCTTAGAGCCTAGCAATGCATTCTCACGTGATAAGTCTAGAGAATATTTCATCTGTCAGAGGTAGATGCAGTGCTTAGACTATGCAATCCCAGTGCCTAAATGAATAGTGTAAAAGACCAAGATCCTTGGTCTGAAATTGCTATTGTAGGTAGGTCTTCAACTCAAAAACTGCATGCTGAATCACTTCTAGACTCTATAATCCACACAAACAATTATAGAATGAGTCTTTCTGGTATGTATGTGGTGAAGGAAGATCAAGCCGTATGAGTGACATTGGAGACCAAATTGAGGTACAGTACATACTCTTCCAAGCTAAACAGGAGGAGATTTTTTGAGGTCAGGTAGTGAAGAATGGCATTTTTTGATGTCCAGTTGGTGTAGCGACCAATCAAGGTGAGTAGCAAGAGAAATGGCAAGGAGAATGGGTTACTCTTCACCATAGGTTGTCCTCATTATCCAAACCAAATCTTAGTCTTTTGCTACATAGCAAGCCTTAAGGTGATCGACAAAACCATATGAGCAGATTCTAATAATGAACTGAAATTTGGCACAAGACTTACTAGGAAACAAAGGCACAAATTCCTAAGTCCTATTGGAATATGAAGGGGACATCTCCTTTGGCATACAGCATGCCACTTACAATGAGTTGAAGGTTTAATCTGTATCTTATGGATAGGAACAAAAGACATGGTAGAAGCAAAGGCAATATTAGTTAGCGGATGTAGAATGATAAGAAAAAATCAGGGATGGGATAATGAGGACAAGAATGTCTATCGTTGCGACACATCAGGCATGTAAAGGTCGGTGGCAATTCTATAGGAACAGGTAAAATCATGTTAATTAGAGATCGGAGAAAAATGGAACATCAATTGACACAGCTGTACTTAAGGAGAGCAAAGTAGGGTTGAAGGTGCAGGAGAGACAAAAAAGAGAGAGTACTGACAGAGGGAAAGGACAAGATATGAAGAGACAATATAGGATGTGGTTGAAGAAGGTAATGCCTGCAAAAGTAAGGGTAGAAGCATAAGGTTGGTGAAAAATATGAAACTTTGGTTTACTTATAAAGAACGTGTCAGACGATAGAATGAATTTGGTAGAATTGAGACAGGTGATGGACGTAACACAGCCAAATTGGAGGATAGGAAGGTGGTACAGGGGTTTATCAAGACATAACATCACATATAGAATGTGACTCACTGTAGAAGGCTTGCGATTGATCCTAGGGTCTTTAAGAAAATTGGATGTGTGATAATCTTCTGTGTTTGTTATTAGTAATTTTATCACCAATAATGCTAATGAAATTTGTGAAGAACTTCTAATGCGAGAACATGTATTTTTCAACCCTTAATGATAAATTTGTTTTGTTAAAGTAGAAATCTTAGCTGCACTGCTAAAAAGAAGATATCACAAAGATGAATGATGAATTTGCATTCATGAAAGGGTAAGAATGCTCTTAAGTAAACTAACAATACAAAGTTTTGGGATAGGGTCCACTGTAGTTAACTGTCAGTTTTATGGTTTATTAGAATACTTTTTTCATCAAACTTAAAAATATACCATACCAGCTATACCATCCCTCCGTCCAGCCAAAGTAGACCTAACATGGCGTGTCTCTTTAAGTTGTTCTGATATATAGTTAAGCATTTTACAGCATATGGTATTTAGATTTTGTATATGATAAACATATGTTAGATGGGTTTCATTCATATGCTATCTCGTGGTCCTAAACTTTGTTTTTAGTGGACCTTGTTACTATAACGAATGTAAGGTTAGTGTTGAGATATTGTTTTAACCCTTGGTTACTTGTATTCATTTCAGGGAATTTGTTAATAACGTGTGGTCTATTAAGATACTGTCTCCGATTGAAGTGCAACGGATGGGTAAAGAAGGCCTCAGATCCGTTGCTCCTGTCCCAACCTAAAAGCTCATAATAGCATTACAAGTCCACACTAGTACCAAGAACTGGAATTATAGGGGTGGCTTCAATGGGGTCTCTTGAATATTGAACTTTTAGAATGGGAAAAGAACCAAAAAAAAAAAAAGTAATTAGTGTACAAGTAATTTGTAGTGTCTGTTGTAACTTGTACTTAGCTTTTATCCAACCATTTTATGGTTAAAGAGGTGGTGTTATACTGTATATTAATTGTCTATTTTATTTAACGCCTGTATTAGTGTTTTCACTTAGAACTTTGTATTCTGGTCTGTTGTTTCTTTTAAATCCTTCCAAAAACTCCATTTTGTTTCTAGTAGTTTTTGCAAAATGGGTGGTCATCTTTGAATTTCTTTGGGGATGCATGCTTATGTAAACGTTGAGAAAGCCTTAGATGCGACCTAGAGAAAAGTTACAGAATGATGCATGATCTAGGAAATTGATGGATGTGTCAAAGCCATATTCGCCTATAAAAAGAATAATTGACTAGGCGAAACATATGTAAGCGGTGGGAAACCCGAATATGAAGGGTCTTTCGGTAGAATAACCCCTTTGGATATCAAATTTAAAATTGCTTTCGATAGAGGAGAAGATTGGAGTTCTTCTCAACATATCAAAGCTGATTGAAGTACACAAATTTCATCTACAATCATTTATACCGTGGTGTCTTTTATTTTATCACATATTTATTAGTGTAAACATCATTTATGACATTTGTTTATATATTTACGTTGAATATTTTCTTTGTTAAGAATTGATTCAATAATCATTATGAAGTGGGACTTTTAATATTAATTTGGTGATTAGATTTGATATTAATCTGCACGTGGATGATTAGAAAGAATTTGCATGCGAGTGGATCATGACTTATAGAGATAAGTCTATATAAATCTTTTGGTGATAAGGTTAAATCTTTTATAGAAATCCATAAAGCATAATACATTCTTAAGGATATCAATTTGAGAATATGTGGTTATTATTTATGTTGTGACTAATTTTTATTAATTTTACAAGCCTTTATATTTTGATTTTCATTACAAATTCGTTTGTTTTAACCAAAGCTGAATGAATTGAGGATATGTGGTGTATTTTGTTAATGTTGTTGGAAAAACATGAAAAATTTGCATGAAAGAGATGTG
>JANSVA010000007.1:2700982-2712833 GCA_025504915.1 Erythroxylum reticulatum
AAGAAACTGTAGACACTTAAGTTATGAATTAGAAATATATTAACTTAAGTGGGTAATTATTTGTTGGGTTTTCATAATTGATTTAGATAATATACTTGTTGAATACGAAAGTTATATTTAATTTATTATTTGAATTGATTTTAGAACCCAATTGATAATTTTAGCAAGACAATTATCCAATTAATTCCCCTTAGTCATGTATAGGAAATTAAATTAGTGAACTAAATTTTTAAAGAGTTTCCACATCGGTTGATTAAATCGTTCTTTGCTTCCTGCTAAATTAATTTATGTTTTAGTTTAATTGTTTTATTTTATTTAAAACATTTTACTGAACAAATCGGGTCAGAGCGTTTAGGATTGATTTGTTTTTATTTTCAAGGTTAATTTGAGTAGACCAATTTCATCTTCGTGGGAGACGGCTCTGGGCATTTGACTACAATTACCTCATATACTTACGAGTAGGATAGCCTAGATTTTAAAACTTATTTTGACGCAATAAGTTTTTAACACCATTTTCGAGGAGGTGTTTAGTGTTTAGACTTAAATTAATTGTGATCGTTTTGTCTTTTCATGCATTCATTTTTGTGATGTTATTTCGTTGATTTGTTTTAGCAATTTTTGTTATTAATTTAGTACTATCCTTATTTGCTTTATATGAGGAAGGAGGTCTATGGAAAGTGAACTTGTTCACTTTATTGATTACGTGCATCAAATAAGAGGACCTCAAAGGGACTTTGAAGACAATCTTAAGGAACCCGAGCTTGAAGATCAAGAGATGGGTAAAAGGCAGTTAGTAATGAGGGAGCATGCCGGACCAGTGATTGGTACTGTCATTTCGTGCATACGTTATGAATTGAAGAGCATCCACTACAACATGCCGCCATTGGTTTACGGGGTTCCTAATGAAGACCCTTGAAACTTCATTCGAGACTTCTATACCACTCTCCAGACATTTCCTTTGGATGAATTAAACAAAGCTCAACTCAGAATGAGATACTGCCTATACACATTGAAAGATTGGCCTAAGGCATGGTTGATGACCCTTCCATTTGATTCATTGACTACACAAGAGGAGTTGTACAACAAATTCATGGGAAAATTCTATTCCCATCAAAAGACCTCTGAGTTATGGACAAAAATAGCTACCTTCACTCAAACGGAGGGAGAGTCATTTCATGAGGCGTGAGAATGCTTCAAACTCTTGCTAATATAGTGTCCACACCATCATTTTCCACTTTAAATGCAGAACCAATTCTTCTATGATAGATTAACACAACAAAGTTAGTACACAGTGGATAATGCTGCAGGACGAGCTGTGGGTGAGAAGACTGTCGAGGAGACATACGAAATCTTTGAAATGTTGGGGGTTAATTCCCAACAAAAGAGCAGGAGGGGGAGAAGAGTTGGAGTTCATGAAGTGAACTCGAATCAAGAAATGGCTATGCAATTGGCTGAGTTAATAAAGCATGTGAAAATGTTAACTATGAAACTACCCAAAAACATTTAATTCAAGAGGTATATGGTATATGTGAAACTTTTGGTGACAAAGCTAATGTTTGTTGGTACTCTTTTGAATCTTTTGCAAGTAAGGAATAACAAGTGAACTTACTAAATGGTTTTCAACCGAGGGTACAAAACGATCCATATTTGAACACCTACAAACCTAGTTGGAGAAACCATCCCAATTTTGCTTGGAAGACCAATAATCTACCAATGTAGCCTAGACCACAATATCAGAATTTTCAGAGGCAAAATTAATTCCAAAGGCAATCCTCATATGAGAACTTACTAAGGAAGCCTTATTTGGAGGAAAGCCTGAATACGTTTATTTAAGTAACCACTCAGAATCAAGAAACGAACAATAAAAGATTCAACTCCTTGGAAGCTTTTGTAAAGAGTATTGAGACTAAAGTAGGGCAACTCATTGCTCAAATGCAAAACAATCAAAAGGGAAGGTTGATTAGTCAAACTGAATAAGCCCAAGCAGTTATTATTATAAGAATTGGTAAGGTGATTGATAATTATATTAAGATTCCTTCTAATATGTTTGATGCAAGTAATCAAGAGGAGGAGAGTCTCATTAAAGAAAAAGATGATCAGAATTAGATAAGCAATGGGCACGACTCTTCAATTCACGTTCAAAAAGGAGAAAACTTAGGCATGCAACCAAAGGCAAAGAAGGGCCAAGACTGCATAAGGCAACTGATCCTTATAGACCACCAATTCCATATCCAAGTTGCCTTAAAGACTCGAAATAAGATGAGAAGTTTTCTTCTATGTATAACATGCTTTTTAAAGTTAATATTAATCTTCCTTTGTTAGATGTGATAAGGAACATTCCAACTTATGTGAAGTTCTTCAAGGAACTAAGCACCAAAAAGTGAAAGTTTGAGCTAAACAAGAAGGTGATAGTTTTAAAAGTAGCAAATGCAGTTCTTTCGCAGCAGTTATCCCCCAAATTGAAAGATCCTAGGAGTTTCATCATGAAAGTATCATTAGGTACTAGTGATGAGGTTAAGGGTATGTTTGACCTTAAAGTAAGTATAAACCTTATGACTTATTCTATTTATGAGAAATTGGATCTTGTGTAACACCCTACTACTATAGAGTATATACCAGGACGCCCTAAGGACATTCCAGTGCATAACCTATAATAATGGAATGTTAGAGCAGTGATATTTTCTTATAAGTCATCATAAAGAAAGACACAATAATTAAAAAGCAAATTCCTCATTTCATTTCTTAAGACCCAAATATACATTATAGTTTTACAACATCATTCAAATATGTACATTATCAAAACTAATTATATAACACGTTATATACGTGAGGAATTATACAAAAATTCTATATAATCTTTCAGTCTTAGCTGGCCAACTTTTGAAGAATTTCTTCTATCCAAAAGGACAAGAACTATGCTTCTTGTAGAGTCTCTCTGTCACTAGTGTCCTCTCTTGTTCCTGAAATGTCAACGTTGCAATTTTGGTGAATTTTGCGAACTCAATGAGGTAACCATCCTCGATGGTTCACTAAACTCATACAGCATATCAACACATATAAACATATAATTGAAATCATTTCATTTATCGCGTAGTATCACTTATCATATTTAGAGCAGTCAAACCAATCGTTTCAATCATTTAAAATACACATATCAATTATAAATGCAATGCACATGAGACTTACTTTCATTTATTACTTTGTTGTGACCGAGTGCCTTTTTACTAGCTCATATCCCTTGTGGATATCGAGCTTGTATCAGATAATGTCCCATATCCCTTAGTAGATACCAGATACAATAGTAATTGAGCTAGAGGCTCTTATTACATTATAAGCTTTAAGCTCTTTTTACTAGCGACTCCGATCCCAACTACCTTTATCTTTCATGCATTTAAGTAATGAAATGTATTACATTTACATATTTTCAACATTCATCAGATTTTAGTTTCACATTCAAAACACATTTATCATCGGACCTTAGTCTGACATTTAACAAAATGTTAAGTACACTTATTTCAATCAGATTCACATACAAGGAGCACTTCCAATATCTTATTCATGCATCAGACACCTCGGACTTTCAAAGTCTAGAATCAACATAATCACATTCACAAAATAATTCAATACAAAATTTAAAATAAACAAATAATCAAGTGAGATCATCTAGGTTACTCACACTTTGCTCCAAAAAATTATTACCTCGAAGTCCCGGCAATGTCTGGATGTTATCGCTTAAAAAGCTCTTCTAAATCATACAATACATACAGATTTATACACTTCACAACTTTGCACAATTGCAAGTATTTATTTATGCACATATATGTATATGGATTATGTACAATGCATGCTTAATGACATTCCCAAGTATATTTCCTTAATATGCATATCATATCCAATTAACATGATCTTTAAATCATTCCTTAATACCTAATACACTTTCCTTACTTTAATCGCTCAATTCATCATCAACTAGGCTCATTCAAGATCACATTCAAGCCTAAATACCTCATAGGAAAACTTTAAAATGTTAATGATTTATATATATACATGATTTTGGGACAAAAGCCATAAAATTTTCTATGGATGTCAGATTAATGTCATTCTAGAATTATTTCGAAGAGGACTTCAAGTTTTACAACTTCCGTGAAGACCCCAAAGAGAGATTTTGTCTTCTAAAGGGTCAACATCGTAGTTTTATGTAAGTGTCCCGAGAAGGTCCACCTAGTGGACATACGTCCCTCCAAATGGACATAAGCGGGGTTGGGTAGTTTGGAAGACTAGAGAAGGTCCATCCAGTAGACCTGAAGCCCGTCTAATGAACATGTGAGAAGCATATCTCACTTAACAAGATTTTCGACGATTTCTATATATATTCTATCATCAATTTCACTCCAAATTTTCCAGAATTCACCTCCTCTAATATAACATCATTTCATATTAATTCAACCACTAAATTGATTGCATTAAACTCTCAAACCTCTACTCATTTGATTCATTGTTTTCAACTAAATCTCATCATTCATGAAATCCTATCCTTTTTCCATACCATATCTCATTCATAAGTATCAAACAATTCATTTTCAAAATTCATCATTTTAAGTTGATAACTTCTTCATTTATACCTTAATTTCAGTTTAATATCATCCACACACAAATCAAAATCCATGCTTGATCATAAACACCAAAATAGAACATATTCTTATACACTTTCATCAAAAATTTTCTTCATATGTTCTACTTCATTTTTTACCTTCATTTCATTCATAACTGTCACCTTAATTCATCTCATTTAAGAAATCATAAACTACCTACTGTTCTCAAACTGCAGCTGCATCCAGTATTTAACTTCAAGTATAGTTTTGGAAGACAGAATTTGAATTCGATGCCTTCATGAAAAATGTAGCCATATGTCACTAATTTAATACAAATTAAAAATCATCCTATTTGGATATCTACAGATCAAGGTATGGCTAAAATACAGATGTATATCTAGTGAACATGTTACAGCTAACATATTTCAGCACATTTTAAACACCATTATCACTTTATCTCTGAACTTTCATCTTTGTTCTTCTCTTTTCAAGACACTACACTTGCCTTTCTTTAACTTCAATACTCAATCCAATCCATTTCTAAAACAACCAATGATCCACGTTTTTATACATCAAAAATAGAACATGAAAATATCCATTCACAACTCAATTTTTGTGTACTTTTTTCTACATCCTTTTTGGATTCATTCTAACTCTAAATCAACTCTATATCAATTTATGAATCATTAATTATCACGTATACAAAAGCAAGACATTTACATATACATTTCATCACTCACGACTCATACATAAAAATTTCATGATCAAATCATCAATCTCAAATTACTCTATCATATTAGTTTCATTTAACACTACCCATGATGATTAAAGCATAACTTACTTGATTTAGCTTCAATGTCTTCAAATCACATTTAAACCTAGCTCCCAAGCATCATATGATCTTCATCATTCCAAAGGTGGTAGGGATAGGTCTTTAGAGAAAAATATGAAGAAGATAGCAAAAATGATAGTAGTAAATGGAGGTGAGAGTAAGCTCCAACGTTGATGAGGTGAGAAGTGAATATCATGGATGAAAACAAATGAAAAAGATGAAGAAGGTTAGAGCATTTCGTGAGAGTAAAGATGAAAGACAAGGGAGATGGTCATTCAAAAGAAGAAAGTGTCGTGAGTGGTGAGTGGCAAGTGTTGTGACACTTGTCACTTGCTACTTGTCCTTTTATTGTGGTCTCCATTTGACCACTTTTTAATAACTAGTCTACTTGTCTCCAAATTCTAGTCCAGTTGTCTCCCAATTTTCAATGACACTTGTCAATAAATCCCAAGGTCATTTATCAAAATTTCCATTGCCATTTGACAATTAATTCTACTACCATTTATCAACTGTCTTGCCACTTGATCTTTTTCCTAGTTTAAAAATACCCAAAATTTTAGAATTTTCACAAATTTTCACCAAAATTTTTGAGTCAATAAATATACTCTCCAAATCAATTTTTAACACATATAGTTCACAATTCCAAATATAATCGCATTTATAGATCAATTATACCTAGAAAATATCAATGAATGCATTTACAATCATTTTAATTTGCAAAAATCAATATTCACGTGTGTGTGTATGCTATATTATGCATAAGCATGACATGCACTTTCTAACTTCTCAATAAACTCTCATATACACTATTCTAGGATTCTAACCCTTAATATGGGACAATGGGATATTACATCTAGGATAGTTAAGACCTACCAACATGTGTTTACAATTAGATGATAGGTCAATCCGTTATCCGAAAGGAATAATGCAAGATGTGTTAGTGAAGGTTGGAGTATAGATTATCCCTATAGACTTTGTTGTCTTAGGCATAGGGGAAGTAAAAGAGCAAGAAAAGGAGCACCCTATACTCCTAGGGAGGCCTTTTATGACTACTACCAATACTTTGATTGTTACAATTCTCCCCTCTTAAAAAAATTTCATCCTCGAAAATTCTTACCTGATTGTTCGAGTAGGTGGAGATATTATCTCCGCAGATGCTCCTCTGTTTACCAAGTTGCTTCCTTAGTCGAGTGATTCCTCTAAATGACTTTCACCAGTGGAATTACTTAGTTTCTCAGTTTTTTTATCTAAGATCCCATTATCTTGATTGGCTTCTTAATATAACTTAAGTTACTAGCAACTTCAATCTCTTGAGCTGGTAACACATGCATTGGACCAGATCGGTATCTTCTGAGCATACTCACATGAAATACATTGTGTAACTGCGATATCTCATTCAATAAAGCTAACTTGTATGCCAATGGTCTTATCCTCTCAATAATCTCAAAAGACCAATGTACCTGGGCTTAGTTTGCCCTTTTTACCGAACCTCAACACTCCTTGCCAAGGTGATACTCTCAGAAACACTTTATCTGCTATATTGTATTTCATATCCTTTCAGTGCTGATTTACATAGTTCTTCTGTCTATCTTGAGCTGCTTTAATTTAGCTTCAGGTCAGTTTCACCTTATCCATAGTATTTTGTATCAATTTTAGGCCTTCAACCATTCTTAAGCCCTCTTCATTCCAATATAAAGGCGACCAAATTTTTTTTCCATACAATGCCTCATATGATGCCATTCCGATACTACTGTGATAGTCGTTGTTGTAAGCAAATTTAATCAATGCTATATACTGATCCGAAGCTCCTTGAAACTCCAATACACATGCCCTGAGCATATTCTCAATAGTTTTAATTGTCCTCTCACTCTATCCATCTGTTTGAGGATGAAATGCAGTACTGAAGTTTAACTTTCTACACATAACTAACTGTAAGCTATTCTAGAATCTTGAAGTAAATCTGAGATCCCTGTCCAATACAATGGACTCCAGAACCCTATACAACCTAACTATCTCATTCACATACCTCTAGGCCAATTGGTATAGTGAGTTATTCTTGCTCACTAGTAAGAAATGAGCCGACTTAGTTAATCGGTCCACCATAACCCATATAGCGTCATTTTGTCTCAGAGTCTTTGGAAATCCTATTACGAAATCCATCGTAATTTGTTCCCATTTTTATTCTGAAATAGGTAACGAATGTAGCTTCCTAATCGAAGCCTGATGCTCAGCCTTAATTTGTTGATATGTTAAACATTTAGCAACATACTCTGCTACTTGCTTCTTCATTCCAGGCCACCAGAAATGTTACTTTAGCGTGTTAAACATCTTGGTGGCACCAGGATTCGTATCATAAGCGGTCACTTGAGCTTCCTCCAGAATTTCCTTCCTCAGATCATCTACATTAGGCACACATAGCCTTTGCTTTATCCACAGTGTCTCATCTCTCAGTTTAAACTTAGAATTTGGTTTCAATTTTAACCTCTTAATAAGCTTCACCATTTCATGATCTTTACTCTGAATTTTTTAGATTCTGTCATGCAACATCGGTCTCAGCTTCAATGTAGCAATCAATGCCATATTTTGCTCTAGATTCAACTCCACATTTAGAGCTCTCAATTGAATTTAGCTCGATAACCTCGATATCTGAATTTGAGTTACATTGCTATTTGATTTTCTACTCAAAGCATTTGCCAACACATTAGCTTTTCCTGGATGATACTTAATCGTACAGTCATAGGCTTTCAACAACTCTATCCATCTCCCCTGCCTCATATTTTGTAACACCCTATTCTTACAGATCATGTACCCGACATCCTGAGTGATAACCGAATATGTATCCCACGAGGGTGGCATGTTAGGACAGTAAATGGTCGAAACTCATTGCAAATTTGTTTTAAACAATGTATGCAAATGCGAAAAATCAATAGTCAATTTCGACCCAATTTATTTATAAACATTTTCAATCACAAAAACTACAATCATTATTTAACTCATCAAAGTTTCAGTAGTCACTTGGGCCTATTACAGAAACAAAATACTTGTAGTCATAATATCATTACATTTCAAGATTAAGTTCATATACATTGTATAACATTTATGACTGCACTTTTGATACAACATAATCAAATAAATACGGAGGTGCAAATTGATCCTGACTTGGAACTCTTGTTTGGATACAGTGGCTAACTCCAATTTGTCTATCTGGAGATCTTTATTAAACTTAGAAAGTCACGTTATAATTTTGATGAGTTTTGCGAACTCAGTATAGTAACCATCCTCGATGAAACAAAATACAATCATCATAAAATCACACAGCTCATATAATCACACAGTTCATATCAATCTTTCATTTCATTGCAGCTTTGCAAATCATTCAATGAATTCCAATCATATATGAGTGCTACAGTATTGTGATCAGGTGCTTTTTTAGTCTCTCGTATCCGTTGCAGATACTGGGCTCAGTATTCAAAAGGAACCATAGGCTCTACCACAGAGCTTTAAGCTCTTTCAGTAACAACTCAGTCATGTCATAAAACAAGATCAAGTATAGCATACATATGTATCCATACAATTCAAATTCACTTGATTAGCACCAAATGCTATCACAATAAATTGTTTCTCAGTCAAACTATTTAAACATGTACAACAATCATACAACTTTACAAATCATTCAATAAATTCAAGTCATATGCGGATGTTATATATATGAGACTCACATTTATTTTTATGTTGCTGTGACTATGTACTTTTACAGTATCTTGAATCATCGGGTTCAATCAGTCAGTCTTTCCCTTATTCGTTGCAGATACAGGACTCAGTAATCACACTGAGCCATAGGCTCAAACCACATATGTGGGAGCTTAAAGATTTTATAAGTAGCAATCTCAGTCTCAGTCTCAGTAGCAACATCAGTTACAACTCCTTTAT
The DNA here is from genome assembly GCA_025504915.1 of Erythroxylum reticulatum. Lineage (NCBI taxonomy): Eukaryota > Viridiplantae > Streptophyta > Magnoliopsida > Malpighiales > Erythroxylaceae > Erythroxylum > Erythroxylum reticulatum. Next base: position 2,710,337 of record JANSVA010000007.1, read on the forward strand.
ATTATATGCATTGGAATGAAGTGTATGCCACAATTCAGTAATCAAGTTCAATCACTTTCATTTGCATGTATTATGCCAGTATATCAGTCACAGTAACAATCACAGTAGCAATAGTCATCAGATTAGGTCCGACAATCAACATTCATTGAGAATCAGACTATTTAATGAGGTAATCTCATTCACATACAAGTAGCACTTCTAATATTGTTTGCATGCATCAAACACCTTAGACTTATATTATCTAGAATTCAGTTCACAATCAGTCAATGCAGTTCAGTAATTTATCAATACAATATAGTAATATACAAAATAGAACAAATGAAGTGAGACCGTCTTAGGTTACTCACAGTATGCTCCAGATAGCTATTGCCTTGATGTCTCGACAATGTCTAGACGCTGTCGCTCAATGTGCTCCTCTATAACATTTAACATATACACATATTACTATTTTGCAGAATTATGCATTGATTAATGCACATTCATGTATACGAAATACGTACAATGCATGTTCATGACAATTCCGGGTTTGTTATCATTATTTTTGTCACAAAACTTATTTACATATCAATACTCAATTGATCAATCCAGTTTGTTCAACAACATACTTTCGGGTCCACTTTCTGTGATTATTGTCATTAGAAAAGTGAAGTAATTTGATAACACTTCCTTCTAAAGAATTGTTCCTCTATGTCTTAAGTTTCTAATGACATACAAATCATTCAATTTGGTTCATTACTCTATGAGTTATGCTCATAATACCACAGATTGTGTACATTTGAAATTTTGGCTAGTGCATGATCATGCATTCAAGTTGTACACCTCATATCTCTCAATTAAATATCAAAAAATTACAAAATTTATACCAATTTAAAGCTAAGAGAATAAGTGACAACTTTGGTGAAGACAACTTAGTCTAATTTGGCCTACATCAATCCACTTATTCAATAACAATAAGATATGATTTCTATCCCTGGTAGTACTATAGCCTAAGCCAAGACTCAATTTCATGCCAATTTTGAAAGTCTTAGATATAATTAAAATTTGAATTCTTCAAGAAAGTTGTAGAGATATGTCTCAAGTTTAATATGAATTAACAATCAATCCGTTTAGAAATCTATAAATCGAGATATAATCAAAATACCGAAGCATGTTTAATGAAAATTCTCCAGTTCATAACATTCCAACACATTTCCTCACTTTCATCCAATGAAAATTCTTCAGTTCATAACATTCCAACACATTTCTTCACTTTCATCCAAAACTTATCAATCAATCTCTATTATAACATGTCATAAACACTAATCTTTTACTTAATTGTTCAGTTCTAATCCCAGCTCAGAAAATCAGTACTCCGAGCATGCAGAATCATCACACATTCAAGGTGAAACTAGGAAGGATTTCGGCTAGGGTAAAAGACCATAATAAGAAATACAATATTCTAATTCTATAGCTATCTTGTGAAGGATAAAGCATGGATTTGGAGTGGCAATTGATCACAATTGAAACAAAACTCCAGAGCTATGGAAGAGAGTGTATTTGGGTGGAGAGAGTAAGGAAAGAAGGAAATGAACTTAGCAGAAACATTTCTGCATTAGCTTAACACATTAGGTGCTAGATGTCACCTTTTCCGAATAACATTTTTCCTTAAGCATGCATCCCATTTGTCCCCTCCATAAGCTGCCAAATGTCACCTAGTTACTAGTCCATTTTTCATTCATTCATTGCTGCCATTTGTCAATTAATTACCTATACCAAAAGTCACTCAATTATAGGCTAAATCATCCAAAATTTGTGTGTATCAATTTATCCTACCACATGACATTTGTCCTAGTTCAAATGTACATTTTAATCCATCAATTTCCCAATCCATAACATTAATTCCAATTTACTAATTGAAATCCAAACATACCAAAATTCAAGACATACCAAAACGTAATTCACATCGTGATCACTTAACATTTTTTTCATATCCGGAATAAGTCAATGAATGCATGTACAGTCATTTTAATGAGCAAAACTCAATATTCACGTGTATGTGTATGTCATATTTTACATAAGTATGAAATGCACTTTCTAATTTCTCAATAATTTCTTATATTCACTATTCTATCCTTAATATGGGTAACAGGATGTTACATATTTAATTCCTTCTGACTCAACAGATACCTCAAGCTATTATGATCGGTATATATATGGAATGTCTCTCCATACAAATAATATCTCCATATCTTTAGAGCAAAAATAACTAAAACAAGCTCTAAATCATGTACTGGATAAATTATCTTATGAGACTTTAATTATCTCGATGCGTAGGATATCACCTTGCCATACTGCATCAACACACATCCCAATCCTTGATGTGAAGCATCATTATATACTACATAACCTCCAGTTCCTGATAGAATAGTTAACACCAGTTTTGTAACATCCCATCACCGATGGGAAGGGTAAAATAGTAAATTGGGACGAGTTATGAGCGTGTAAACTCATCTCGGCA
>JANSVA010000007.1:2723313-2734169 GCA_025504915.1 Erythroxylum reticulatum
TGGCAGAAGGTCCGTCTTTAATTAGAGCATATGATGTTCAAATGTTGAAGGTTAGAATCACGTGCTTTGACCTGACCTGACCAGACCATAAAGTATAGCTACGTTCTGTCTATGCTCTGCGCATTAGAATGTCTTGTAATCGCTGCTAATCTAATGGGACGAGATAATCTGTCCAATTAACAAACAGGATGCTCCAACCCTAACCTAATACCTCCCATTTTTTATATAATAAATATTCTCTACCTACTGCAACCATGACAGATTTTTTTTTTTTTTTGTTCATGTGTTTTGTCGACGTCAGCTTCATACATACCAAAGTTTGACGACAACAAACCCCCTACTGGTCTGTTCACTTGAAATTGAAATTGAAAAAGAAAAGGTGGTGATGATATGATTATGCTCTTCAAGTTCCATCCTGTTACAACCGTTACATGGGTTAGATGAAGCTGACTCTCTTCAGTCATCTTCCTTAACTAGTGGAATGGTAGCTAAACCATGCATCTTCTTTTGTTTCATTCGCTTTGGATTACCAAATAAATTAGAGCAAGCCATACACATACCAGGTTAACTGAGTGCTTCTCTTTAGCAACTATATATACAAAATACAGACAATATATTTATATATATGTTCCCTCAAGGTGTAAGGCTGGGCCATTGATTGTTAAGCCATGGGATCAATAGAGTACAGGCCGTTGCTACTAGGACTTGATTCACATTCAAGAATTCCGGACTTGTCATCTGTTACAATAGAAGAATTCTTGGAGCAAAGACCAGTGGCAGTCCGATGGTGGCCAAGACTTTTTGCATGGGAGTCGAGGCTACTTTGGATCCTATCAGGGTCGTCGATAGTTGTTTCCATTTTCAATTACATGCTTAGCTTTGTGACACTAATGTTTTCTGGCCATTTGGGTGCAATTGAGCTCGCTGGAGCATCGATTGCTAGTGTGGGGATTCAAGGTCTTGCCTACGGAATCATGGTATGACAAATTCTACTTGTTAATACTTGGTCTTTTCAATGAAATGTTACAACCATTTTAACAAGTTTCTTCTGTTTTTTTTCTCCTCCAAAACCATAGTTGGGTATGGCTAGTGCTGTGCAGACTGTCTGTGGACAAGCATATGGAGCAAAAAAGTACTCAGCAATGGGTGTTATTTGCCAAAGGGCAATAGTATTACATGTAGGAGCAGCAATTCTTCTGACTTTCTTATACTGGTATTCGGGGTCAGTGCTTCGAGCTATGGGACAATCGGCTACTATAGCGGAGCATGGCCAAATTTTTGCCCGTGGTCTCATTCTTCAGCTGTATGCGTTTGCGATTAGCTGCCCTATGCAGAGGTTTCTTCAGGCACAGAACATTGTGAACCCTTTGGCATATATGTCTGTTGGGGTGTTCCTGGTTCACATTCTTCTCTCGTGGCTGGTTGTTTATGTGTTGAACTATGGGCTCATAGGAGCAGCTCTGACGCTGAGTTTCTCATGGTGGCTACTTGTCATCTTGAATGGACTTTACATTGTTCTTAGCCCATCCTGCAAAGAAACATGGACGGGTTTATCTATGAATGCATTAAAAGGAATATGGCCTTATTTCAAACTGACAGTTGCTTCTGCTGTCATGCTCTGGTATATAATAACATAGCAAGAAAACCCTCTCTTCACTTGGAACTGCTTCAAGAAATATCTGGTAGTGATTGTGATTTTGGGAATTTTGCATTGCAGTTTAGAGATATGGTACAATCAAGGACTCGTACTTATATCAGGCCTCCTCAGCAATCCAACAATCTCACTCGACTCCATTTCCATCTGGTATGTCCACATTACTGGTTCCTCTCTTTCTTTCTTTCTTTCTTTTTTTTCTTCTGTCACAGCATTAATTAGAACCAAACTTTTTTTCAGTATGAATTACTTGAACTGGGATATGCAATTTATGTTGGGACTAAGTGCAGCTGCCAGGTTAGTAACTTCATTGAATGCTTTGTTGAGAGTTCATGAAGCTGATTTCTTTTCAAATTAAATGCAGCATTCGAGTAAGTAACGAACTAGGAGCAGGGCATCCAAGAGTGGCAAAATCTTCGGTGGTGGTTGTAAATATAACTAGCATTGTCATCAGCATAATTTTTAGTTCAATAGTTCTGATATTCCGCGTTGGATTGAGCAAACTCTTCACGGACGATTCTGAAGTTATCGAGGCAGTATCTAATTTGACTCCACTGCTTGCAATATCTGTTTTCCTCAATGGAATTCAACCCATACTTTCAGGTGATTGAACTGAATTGCACGGAATAACATTCACTTTTGGTAATTTATAACAACGTTTCTTGTTGAAAACTTGTAGGAGTGGCAATTGGAAGTGGATGGCAAGCTGTGGTAGCCTATGTTAATCTAACAACATACTACATCATAGGACTACCCATAGGATGTGTTCTTGGGTTCAAAACCAGTTTAGGAGTCGCAGTAAGCTTCTTTGTTCCTTACAAGAAATGCTTCTTCTTTTCTATACATCTAATCAAGTTGAAAATTTCTGAACTCTTGTCTCTCTCTCTCTCTCCCTCTGCAGGGGATTTGGTGGGGTATGATTATTGGGGTTCTTCTACAAACAGCCACTTTAATAATTCTTACGGCCAGAACCAACTGGGAAGCAGAGGTAAATTTAGTTTTTGAGGGCATTATATTGGATTGCAATAGTTTGATGTTGTTAACACTGCTGATACCTGCGTAGGTTGAGAAAGCCGTCCAACGTTTGAAGGCATCCGCAAATGAAGAAACCATGGACCTAGTGGCCAGTGCTTAAGTTGATTTTGAATTTTGCTGTGTGACTTTTTTGAGTTTTTGACTTAAATTTATTATTGCCAAATTACTTAGTCGAAATGTCTCAGTTTAGCACACTTTAAAGGGCATCACTGATAAGACCAATGACTCTCCTCAACCCAAATAGTCATCGAGTTGGCCAAGTCAAATTCATTCAAGTCACATCATTTAGAAAATAATTTTAGGAAAAAGTTTTGATGTCTACCTTCAATAAATTAACCTAACCCCACCGAACCCCGTCTCACCATATGCAAGAAAAACAGCTTTAAGGAAAATGTGTTAGAAGATCTGCCTATCCAATTTATAAAATAAATAAGAAAAAAACTAAAAAATACATTTTTGCATCACCAAAAAGGATACCAAGTAACATATTTCGAAAAGCAAGTGCAAACATAAGCATTATGCAGAGTCGATAGGAACAATCTATTAAATTAATACAAACTATCACGCGTCATTTCCACCAAGTTAACTGGAAGAGCCAACACTTGTTCAGAGATTAATCCTGTTTTGATTCAAACATCTTATTTCAAGAGGATACTAATTTCATGTTCTTGAAGCTAGTCCGAATAAGGAGACTGACTATACACACTTGACCATGCGGCTGAGGAATCAAATCAATGGAAAATTTGTGATACTTCCCACGAATTTACTCAGACAGCCACTAGAAATGGTAAGAATGTGTTAGCCTGTAACCCTTATCTACACACAGGGATAATGAAGTTACAGGCGGGAGATCAAGAGTGGGACAGATACTAGTGGTTCCTCACCCATAACTGGCTGGAATAGGTCCAACTCACCATAACGCTCCAGGACTCGCATCCTGCAATCTTCAGCAGCCATCAAACCAGTTGAGAATGCACCATGTACAGAACCTGGGTAATTCACACTTGTAGCTTCCCCCGCAAAGAATAGGTTATCAATTGGAATCCTCAGCCTTTCATACAAATCATGGGGTTTGCCCACTGCATCATAGCTATATGAACCAAGGGAATTGACATCTGAACCCCATCGGGAAACAAGATATTGAACCTACACAAAAGTTGCAAAAAATAAATAAATAAATAAAATAATAGCTTTAACTGAGCTCCCACTTTAGCATGCAATGCCAGAAACTTCTAACAACTAGCTGTAAATTAGAACACAACATGCAAAAAGAAATAAAAACAGAAAAGGTTTACATATGTTAGATTACCGGTGAAGTGGCATCAGGAAGGATCTTCTGTAGTTGTGTAAAAGCAAAATTAGCAGCAGCTTCATCAGACATCTTCTCAATGTCTCTTGCCAATTGCCCAGAAGGCATATAAACAAGGACAGGGTGGCCAGTTGCCTTGTGAAGATTTAGAAAGTAGCTGCAGCCATAAGAAGTTTCTGCAACCACGCCCAAAAACTCTACATTTGGCCAAAACACGTTATCAAAATGCAACGCAATCTTATTCTCAATACCCACTCCAAGCTCGTTAATAGCATCTTCCTTCCAAGATGGAAGTTTAGGTTCAAAAGTTATGCTCTTCGATTTTAATACTCCAAGAGGAACTGTAACAACAGCAGCATCTGCCATGAATGTTTTCCCATTTTCAACTGTTACCTTCACACCGTTATAACCCCTTACTATATTCATCACCCTAAAACAGAAGAGTAAATACTTAAATCGCTAAGCAGAAGAAGACACACATTCACACCTATGAATGCCTGTACATGCAAACATTCAAATGTCAAAAATAGAGTAATTCCTGTCAATGGATTTCATCAATCAATACCTATGTCCCAAGCGGATATCAAGACCTTTGGCAAGTGTGTTAATTACAGGAACATAGCCCCTAACCATAAGTCCATGACCACCTGGAAGAAGTTCTTCCTGTAAAACAGTCAATATAAACCAGAGATCACTCAGTAAGATGAGAAGAGCCCATCATCACTACAAACAGCCCAACTTCCTCTAGACTGATTAAGGGAAATACCATCAGAGGTCCATAAAGCAGTCTGGTGCGGATCTTTAAGGCATATGATATAGTGCAAAGGAATTATAAGTTCATGTAAACAGTAACAGAATGAAAAGAATATCTGAGGACTTAACAATCCCAGCATACATAATTGAGAATGTAGGGAAAATCAGGATTTATTGGCCATCAAAGTAAATTAGCCACCCACTACAAAAGTTTTCTGCATCAACCACTAGACAAAGAACAAGATGTCGCTCAGAATCAAGAGGCAAAAATGGTAGATAAAAAAACTCCAGCATTTGTGATAATATACTTCTAACTTAACAGCCTGCATAAGACATGCCAACCATAAATTTAGCAGTTAAATTGTCTACAAACAGAGCATCAAAATGATCAGAATAAATAGGAATATACAAGAAAGTTAAAGATATCAGTCAATGAAATGATGATTTTCCTTAGTACTTAAAAGACTTCTCTTCAAACAAGCAATTAGGGGAGAGTGTGAAATACCACAAGGAGATGGATAAATGAAAATCACAAAGTTTGGGATTTGTCATTGCATACATAAAATATTCAAACATAAATATAAAGGGAAAAAGATGGAGATGAATAGCCTTGAGTAAAAGATAAGCATGGCTAAGTTGGTTCTTGGGTATATTTATTAGCAACGCATATGCCCATTTGTTAGAATCATGTACAGAAATCAGACAAAGTTCAAAAGGAACATGGATGAGTTAGATTTATAGAATTCTAATTTGCCAAGATTTTCACCAAGGCATTTGAATGGCACATCAAGGTTGTGAGAGATTGCAATGTGGAAATGGTTAAACTAAAAATATTACACTCAAATGTAGGACAGGATGCTATGTTTCAAGTTCAGTTCATTCGTAATTTTAGTATTAACAGACATACAAGCATCTAACTCATTCATTGAACAAGGGATTTACTTAATTTGGTTTATCATTTACATATATATATACAAATCCCATCAAATGGCAGTACTTGACCTGGTTTCATGTCAAAAGTTACCTGATCCCAGGATTTGAGCGAGATTGTATCAGCATCTGCAGCAAACCAGCCTTCCATTCTGCATAAGTACCACTGAAGCACCTTATGGGCAAGCCCGTCAAGCCTGCAGACATGTTAACAGATTAGACCTTTTTTATGATTGATATATACACAAAATAAAACATATGGAAATCCAGATGAACCTTAGCTCTGGTCTTCTTTCAAAAACAATTGAGAAAGCACGAAGGATGGACATGTCTTCACTGTATTCAAGTCTAACCTTTTCCGTCTGCATTCAAGAAGACAAAAGCAGTTAAGGCAATGCTACAAACCAACATTACATTAAAATTCTCTAAGAGAGTGCTTAAATAGCTATCTACACTAGAAAATTATAGTCGAGCCATTTCAAGTTTTGATGTGAAATTAGGAAAATGTTGGAGTGAAAAAGGACAAGTGTAGTATAACAGTTTCAGCAGACATTCCACCATTTCTTGAGACTACTAATTGAAAATATTGATGATCATTGTTGACAATCAAGAAAGCAATTTGTAAAAGAGAATACAAATGTTAAAAATCAATGTAAAAAGCTTGAGGATCACTTAATGGGTTGTGCTTTTACTTCTAGTCTTATTAACCATAACTCTGTTTATTTATTCATTTCAATTTTCACATCATTAAATGAACTTCTAAGAGTTAAAACATTTTAAAGGTACCTTGCATAAAGGTCAGTTTGTAAATTGAACATGCAAAAGATTTTGCATTGCAGCATTAAATCAAATGACTGCCTCCAACATAAGGAAAAGATTTAAACATAAACAAACTTCATAAGGGCATGCAATGATTACATATATGAAAGAAGACCTACCTCTTGTAATATGTTCTCAAATACTTCGCCTACTTTTGAGACTAGTTCTTGAGGAACTTGATTACCATCCATATCAAAGAGCGCATAGCTACAAAATAGTTGTGAATCAATTCCTTCCCAAAAATTTTAAAAAAAGAAAAAAGGAAGAATAAGCAACCTACATTGGCTACAAGTTGAAACAAGATGGATAATATTCAACATGCTAGAAAATATTAAGAAAGAATTGAAAGAAGCTTGAAACTCGGTTCTAAAATTTTAAGTATCTGTTATTGAACATTTAAGTCTTAAATGTAAGAAGCACCAAGACAACAAAATTTAGTGGTCAAAATAATGTTTATAACAATATTAAACACGCACAGAACAGTTCCATATCCTCATCTTTTGCATCAATTCAACTCGCAGGAGATGCTATTCTGCAGTCACCGTAAAGAATCACATAAATTGCATACGCAATTTCCATACATCAGGGCGTGTCAAGAGAAACAGAAAACTATATTGATTACCTTTCCAAGTCGTGATCATACAACACGGAGTTATCACCACTAGTGCGGTATAAGGGTAATCCCAGTCTTCCAATCAATGGTGCCAAAGGATTTTCTTTGCAGACTCCATGCAACCTGGATATTGATCATTGTGGTAAATATAATATATCTAAAGAAAGCTTTTGTGAACAAAATAAAGCTTTTGTGAACAAAATATTCAAAAGTCAAACGTGAAAAACAATAATGTTAAGAAGAGGAAAGATTTACCAAGATGCACCCAAGTCCACAGGAAAACCAAATGAGTAATTGGTGATAACCCGACCACCAAGCCTATCCCGTGATTCCAGCAACACCACCTAACAGAGAAGTCAAAATCTTAACAGACCATAACACAAACAATTCTAATGGCCATTTGTGCGTTATCCTGCAAATGTAATACATATTTATAGTATCCGTCTATATGGAACTCAAGCTCCACGCCAGCCACCAAATAGATGTCTTACAGCTACTAAGTATGTCAACACAACCCAATAACTTCCAATTATAAACAAGGCCAATAAAGTAGAAAAAAATAGAACATCCGTTAAAATAAGAAAGAAAGCAATCCAAATAATGGTACTACTGAAAAACAACTTCTTTGGTGGGAAAAAGGATCATGGTTGTAAAATACACATCAAGAGAATTCAGCTCAATCCAAACACAGTTCAACTAAATAAAAAAAGGAAATTTTGTTTAATCATAGGCTAAATCTTAAAATTGAAAATTTGGAATTTAGAATTAAAAAAAAGCAGCACCAAATTATCATGACAACTTGCCGACAGTTGGCATATACCTGAATTGAGGCATCGTGAAGAGCACGCGCTGCTGCAACTCCAGATATTCCGCCCCCTATCACGATCACCGACGGTGATCGCGATTGCCTCCTTTCCGAATTCGAGTAACAAGGATCTGTCACATAAAACAATTAATAAAAATACCCAAAAACTTTTACTATTCTAAAATTTAAGCTTCTGACATAAATAACAATCAATTAAGACAGATTTGGAAAATGAAGAAAAAATATCGACCTCTACGCAATTGCTGGCGATTACTCCTGAATCCGGACTCCATAATTGAAAGAAGATGGGAGATTACTACTAAACAAAAAAATGAAGGGATCGATGCTAGTTTTATGGAATTTAAAGAGAGAAAGAGGCAACTGAGGTGAAAAATGTAGAATAAAAATTAAAAGACAAATAAGAAAATGGTTGGAATTCGACAAGAGGAAATAATAACCCAGTTTTCCCAACCAGCTCATGCAGATATTTTTTCTTCGATTTTGCAAAACCCTAAATATATGCTCTTATTCACCCCAACCAGCCAACTCCACAACTTGTCGTTCTCCGAAATCTCTCGTCTCCCGCGATCGGAATAAACTTTTGATAAACGAATAATTTGCACGGTGGTGGGATCGGATGCTGTATCGCCAGCGATTTTAGAGAGATAAATGGAAGGTTCTAGAGAGAGAGAAGAGGCCGAATAAGCAGACGATAGAGAACTTGTCCTTTGTTAGCAAAGGAAAGCCGAGTTGTTCTGAACTCTGCCAAGAAGACTTGGAGGTTTTATAAAGCTGCAAAGGAAAGCTGAGTCGTTTTGGCTGAATATTTAATAGCCATATATTAAGATGAAGTTGGGAACAGATTTTATGTTTAGAGGCTTAAACCCACGTTTTGGTGGTACAACGAAGGACGAATATACTTGTTTGGTTGCTCGCATAAGCTGTCACGTCACGTAGTAACTTGCCTTTAACTTTATGCTTTTAAAAATATATAAAGAAGCGATGACTCATAGAAGATAAAGAATTTCGTCAAGAAATAACTTAGAATGTGTTTTTCCATATTTGCAAGGATCATTTGTGTCTAAATACTTTTATATCTTGATTATACGAAACCTTAATGAAAATTTATATGCTTTAGTTCAATTTTTAATAAAGGTTCCTATGTTTGTGATTTCATCAATATGTAGACATAGTCATGCAAACCTATATGTAGATTATCATCAAAAAATATAATAGAATAAAATGGCAATCTAGAGATAGATCTATATGACCCTTTCGGTATTAGCGTAACCTTGATGTGGTTTCAAAGATTTTAGTGCATTATGAGAAAAATGGAGATATTAGTTAACCTATTTAGGAATAGGTAGTTGTACATCAAGAGGTGGCAAATTAGTACACTAAGAGACCTTGCCCATCCAAGCCATAGAATTCCTATAATTGAATAAGCATACAAGATGAAGTTAGGGGGAAATCTACTTTACGTATTTCTTTATCTTGATATTTTATTTAATTATTGTGTAATATTCATATGGTGACCTAGACTAACGAGTTATATGTACACTTGTCTTAATTGAGTAATAGAACATTATGGTATATAAAATTTTGCTCATCAAGTTTTTAGAATCGTTGATGGGGGATAAGACAATATTGAAAAGATCTAAAGATTATTAATCTAATATTTTGGTTTTAAATATTTTTCTTTTATTTTTGATTCATTATCTTTCTTGTGCAAATTTAGTTGTATGTTTTGTAGCTTTTATTGTAAGACTAGAAGAATTTTCTTAAGGGTTTGTAGAAGAAGATCCAAAGGTAGAAAGGAAACTCTCGTGAACACGTCATGGGAGGAAGAGGCATAAGCTAAATGTGTAATTTTTATTTTAATATTTTGTAAAATGCCTAAGTAAGCGTCTATTGTTATTTTTTATACAACTTTATACCCTAACATTACTAGAATAGTGCTCATTGTATCTTAAATAGGGTGCAAAAGTAGTAATATAGATAATAATAAGAGCTTATTTAGACTTTTTGTGAAAAGTTAAGCTGAAAATCACATATTTGGTAATTATTTAAAGAAATCATTTTTAGAATCACATTAACATTTTTTGGGTCTAAATTACTTAGTTGTGATATCATATAAGCTAAATTAATGACCCATATACTAAAAACATCAAAAACTTTATTAGGATTTAGGATGTTACTAGTACCATTTTGAAAACATTAATGTATAATGTGATATCATAGATAACAGTGGGAATTAACTTAGATTTTTTAGAAAATATTAGGGGACAATTCGTACCTTTCACCAAGATAGATATTATTTAAAAGGATCAATACCAAGTCATTATGTAGGGTGAGTATAAAACTATGTTTGATTATGCTAAGCCATCATTGATGGGACTACTGTCAATTTTACAAAGATTGATGATCTTGTTAGGCAATTTCAAGATCAAATCCAACATATATAGATATTGTAATATTTTATATAATTCAACAAGTATCTAAACAAGGATATCAATGCATATATTCTCAATTTTTTATAAATATGTGACACATTCAAGGTAAATGGAGCATCAAATGATAATATAAGTCTACAATTGTTCCCATTTTCACTAGATGATCGACTAAAAAGTGGTTGAAGGCATAACCTACTGCTTCAATCATTGCATGGGATAACTTAGTATATAATTTTTTGACCATTTATTTCTCACTAGCAAAGATTGTCAAGTTAAGTAATGTTTATCCTAACTTAATGATAGTTAGATAATGAGACATGCTATGAGTTATAGGAGAGATATAAGAACTTACAAGGTTTCCACACCATAGACTCCCTACATGGTTGTAAGTTTAAACTTTCTACAATAATCTTGACTATATGACCAAATATATGGTATATATATCTATTAGAGGGACCTTGAACAATAAAAGTCCAGAAGCTACT
>JANSVA010000007.1:2735199-2760211 GCA_025504915.1 Erythroxylum reticulatum
CTTGAGACGGAGACAGCTTTTTCTGTTCTACCCACCATAACCAAACATCTCACTGTCTCTACTTTTTGTTCCGTTCCGTCTCTAAATTTTTGTTCTATTCCGTCTCCAGCTACCGAAGACAACAACCATACGCAACGTAATTGAAAAGATATAGGAGAACCTAGAAGAGTGGGTTATGGTAGTTATTAAAACAAAGGGCAAAGAACCTTGAGATAAGAAAATATGATGGAAGGAATTGGAGATAGTGGTCGAATTCTTTGTGCTTTAAATGGTAAAATTCATTCCCACTCTTACAAAGATTGACTTTTTTTTTGTTATAGGTGAATGGATACTATTATTTATAATCCTTTGTAGTAATTAGTTTAGCAAGGTGCATTAAAGGTTTAACATTATAAAAGGAAGAAGGCCAAAGAAGGAAGATGATTAGGTGCCATGAAAGATCAGGAAGTCATGGGTAAAAAGTGATTCTAATATTCATAGCAGGAGGCCTATATATGGCACATTGACGAACCTTAGTGAAAGAGGCCATATGTTTACCAATTGTTTAGTTAGTGATATTTAAGAAAAGAGTTTACCATTTCTTTATTATGTAAACTTTTGAACATTTTATAGCCTATTGGAGAAATCACTTAACCTTTTGAAGTGAAAGCAAATACCTTATTATGAATGGTCTCATTTACTTAATTTACTGTTTCAAATGACTACTGACGTCACTCTTTATCTTCAACCTTTTTAGTTAGGCTAAAGCCATAAGAGTGAATTCATTTATGTTCACTTACTCATATATTTATTTAATGTAACTTTTATCTTTTAGAGGGATATTAAAATACTTAGAAAGAATATAGTTTTAAGTTCAAGATATGCCTAAATTATATAAAACGTATCATAACGCAAATTAAGTATTTATTTTCATGATTATTAGAGAAAATTAGAACTAAATTAGTTATCAATTCTCATAATTATTTTCCTAGACTAATTAATACATAAACTAACCAAAGTTATAACGTTGCATCTTAATCAATCTTATTCAATGATAAAAATTTTCTCAAGATTATTCTATTTAAAGCTAATTACAATACAATTTTAAGTAAAATATGGTATATAAATAGTTGATTTATTTATAACTTGTAAATAGATACAATTAAAAAAACACAAAATCAATTTCATGCTAAATGAAATTAACAATAAAATAATATAAAATGAATATTGAACACAAATATAATAACATAATTGAAATAAAAAGTGTAGTTGAGATCACAAAAGGAAGAATAGAATTCTTAAAATGTACAAAGATTAAAGGTTAGAAAAGTAAATAAGGGCTTAGTTAGCAGCAAGTTAGTCCTCATCATTATAGTCCTCCTCTAATTTCGTTAAAGATTGTGGAGGTGACTTAGATTTTTCCACATACTTGAAATAAGCGGATGATAACTGCTACATTCTTACTAACTACCTTCATAACTTAGTGTGATACTAAAATTCTATTAAATAATTCACTTCTAACTCCAAGATATACCTCAATTATATTAAAAATGTCATAATGCAAATAAAATATATGTCGACATAATTATTAGAGAAAATTAAATATATAGTAATTATTAATTCTAATAAGTGATGGCCCAGACTAATGGAATCACAAACTAGCTAAACTTATAAATTGTGGCCTTGGTTAATCGTATTTCATTGAAAATTTTTCTAGATTATTTTATTTTAAGCTAATTATAAGAAAATTGATAAGCAAACTAGGGCTTATATATGGATGATTCCCTCCCTATACTTGAGTTTTACATTATCATTATTGTATGAAACATAAAGAATCGAAAGAAAATTAAGGGCAACAAAATATAAATGAAGGAAAATAAAAAGGGACTAGAAACTTTTTTAGACTTTGTTTAAGTTATGAATGATCAACATATAGAAATACCTTGTAAAAAAACTAAAGAAAACAAAAAAGTAATAAAATATAAAAGGACCTTAACATTAAATAAACTAAAATGAATACTTGGCGTAAAAATAACATAACTGAAATAAAAATACAACTAAAGATTAGTAAAGAAAGAACACAATCTTTAAAATATAAAAAACTTAAAGATAGGAAAAGTAAATAAGAGCTCAACCAATAGTAGGCTTCTCTTCATCATCATTTCCCTCCTTTGATGTAATCAAAGATTATATAGGTGGCCAGGAGTATCCTATAGATTGGAAAGAAGTAGATAACCACTACTTTATTCTTCCTAGCAATTTGTAACTTGTTTAGAAGATATCTGTAACTACGTGTCTTAGTCTCTATGCAGTAAAAAGGCATATCAATCCTTCACCACATCAGTTGTTATGGGGAAGGTTTAATGTCTATAAGTTCCTTTTCCATTTGTTCCTTTAAGGTGTATCCATTGCTTGTGAAACTTCATTTACTAGTTTGGGCTTTACTCTCTCCTGTATCTCCCCTAGTTATAGAGGCTTAGCTCCCTCTCTACTTAGTAGAATATAAGATCTACTAACATTCCTAATTAATCTTGTGTGCCTCATTTTTTTAAGGTTGACAGCATGCATGTAACACCCAATAAATATAAAAGAGACTAAAAACACCTTCAGTTTTTCACCAACCTAAATAGATAAGATCCTCCACATACTACATCATGCTTTTATTTCCCATTTTCTCTAAATACAATGTAAAATATTTACCTAAATGATATGACCTCCTCTTAATTATACACCACAAATAGAACAAATCCCTATACGTGACTATGCTTGTACTCCTCTCTCCTTAAAAGTGAATAAGCTATTATCCTAGGTAAGTATCTAAAGGTACGAGAGTTAATTTGAGTGCTCTTGGTTATTAATGGATCATAAGTAGACTTACTTATTGATATGATTCTCCAATACTTTTTAGGTGTCCACTTATAAAGCTCAATCGGAGAATCAATTTTGGATTTTCTAAAATCCTATATATTCACCAATTTAGGTGTAAAAAATTTGTCTTACAATGTAAACTCGTTTGAAGATAGAGATCATTTAGTTCTCCTAACCTAAATTTTATTGCATACTTCACATTATGTTTAGCATGCTTGGTCTAATTTAGTTAAAATTTTCAAAGTAATTTCTATATAGGAATTATTAATCACATCAAAAGTTGATTTCCACCATTCATTATCTGCATAACTCCTTATTTCCTTTGTTAAGCCCACACTTTCCAAACTATTCCATTATATGCTTTTATTTTCTTTGAAAAGCTTAATTTTCAAGTAATAATACCATTCAAGATGGTCTTTATTATGAAATCTAAGCATAGGTGTTTATTGTATATGAAGCCCCTAGTTCATTATAGATTAAACCCCTAGCTTATGTGTATGTTCTACTCTTAATGCCACCTAAAGTTACTTATGCTTTCTTCCTTTTGCTCATGGATGGTTAGGAACTCATAGCTATATATGAGAAAATTGTGAAAATCAACAAGAGGTGGAAATTTTCTCAATATTGAAAAATTTTGTAAAAGTTGAAGTTTCAATCAATAGCTTTCCAAAAGAATTAATTATTGAATCTCAGTGAAACTAGAAGGGTAATGTTGAAAAATACATGTGGGTAATGGGTGTTTAGAGAAATTGAGAGAAATTAAGAGAAAATTGTAAAGAGGGTTAAAAGTAAGGGTCTAATGTGACCTTTGGTTTTTAAAATTTATATTAGTCTTCTAGTCTATAGACCTTTTTGAGTTAAAAAAGTTGAGACACGATTTAGGACATATATATGGTTTAGACTATGGATTCTTTTATAAAAATTGTCCTAAGTCCATAGCTTGGGGCATGTTATATCTCGTGACCATAGATCTTTTTATCTATGGTTACTTAAAAGCATAGCCAAGGGCACAAACGTTTTCTTAGGTTATGGATCCATTTATATTCAACTTTTCAAAGACATTGACCATTGAAATTTATGTTTCTATTTGCATGTAGATACTATTTGGAAAATTGGCATGTTCTAGGTCATATATCCTTATAGAAAAACTCACATATCGATATGGCCTGGGATCTAAGTTTGTCCCAATTCATCTTCAATAATATAATTTAACATATACTTGATTTTTGAGTTTTTTAACTTGTTTCTTAGATGTTTCATCTTTGTTACTCTTTAGAGTTTCTCTTCTTTAAGCTTATGTATAACTTTTTTTATATTCCTAACCAAGGAAAAATAAAAGTATAAAATACCAAATATAGATAACCAAAATAGGATATAAACTTATTAACCAATCTAATAAAAATAAATCCAAATCAAATGGAGATAAAAGATCTAGATTATTGGTCCATAATGCCAAAAATAAGTTCAAATAAACTTAAAGGAAATTAAATTTATGGATGAGTTGCCTCCCAACAAGAACTTTTTTATGAGTGCTTTAAGTAGACTCTTTCCTTAAACTAGATAAATTATTAGAATAATGTGATTGCTCCCTTCTTTATCATTGCAAAGTATGCCACGTAACATCTCATCATATTTCATCTGAACCTTATTCTTTATTTTTGCCACCATTTTTACTTATCTTATCCCTTTGTCTTTCTCTTTGATGATTTCATTAAAAAAATAAAACAATAAGGTTTTTTCCCCCATGTATTATCATTTAAGAAAACAAGTCCTTCATTTCTAACCCTAGGTATCAATTCACCTTCCTTAACATTGATTATTGCAGTTACTATAGCTAAGAAGGGTCTACCTAGGATTAATGACTATTACTGTTTCTTAATATAGAAAATTTTCAAGAATATAAAAGTGTTAATTTTAACCATTACATTTTCCTTAACACCTCTAGGATTTTTTTAAATTATCATCAAGATACATCACTCTTCTTTGATTCACCTAATCCTAATCTTTTCAGCATAACATAATATATGACATTAATAGTTTCTTCTAAATCTATTAGTGACTTATTAATATAAATAATACTAATTGTGCATGAAATGTTAAAACTCTATATGTTAACCAACTTTAGTAGTGTGTTGATTTAGAGGACTTCAATATTTTCTTCAATTGCTTTTAAATTTGTAATTTTTCCTTTTTCTTTCACTTCCATATTTTCTTCTTCTTAATCTTTTTCTTCAAGATCTGCTTTGTACTCCTCCTATGTAATAGTCTTTTCCTTTTTGATTTTTTGAAGTAATCTAGTATGATAAGGAATTCTCAATAGGTACTCCCTTGGTGGTTTCCTTAGGTTGCTCTCTTATTCCTTCACAATGTTGGTTAACTTTTTTTTTTTTACTTTATAGAAACCTCCTTCACATATTCCCTAAGGTTGGGTATTTTGTTACTAGGTACAATGCCCTATAATCTCTCTATTATCACCTTTCACCTTTTTTAATTAAACTATATGAACTTCAAGATTCCTTATCAAAGCTTTAAGATTTTAAAATTGAAAAGCAATTTCTTGTATGAAATCTCTCATCATATCTCCTAGACTTATTGGCTTCTCTTTTTATAGAGGTTGTTGAAAATCTACTGGAGGTTATATCTGAACCTATTAATTTTTCTAAGAGAAATTTGGATGATTTCTTCATCCTAAATTACAATTCTTATCATAGGGGTTGTTCTACCTCTGTAAGCTTCCTATAGAATTAACTTTCTTTATTGATTATGCCATGGGAATCCTATTTTGGTCCTCTATTCCTTAATGTCCTTAATCATTTAATTCATAGCTTATAAATTAAGTTGTTTTTAATGAAAAGCTCATGTTGTCCATATTTCTCAGTATCACCTTCATTTGAGATATTATTGCAATTATGTCATCTATATTATGGATTGTAGCAGATTTGTTCGCCTATACACTTTTTGATTGTCACTAGTAGTTGTTTAGTATCATCTCTTCAATTAGTTCTAGGGTCACCTCTAAAGTATGGTTGTTTAATTTTCCACCAGTTGTAGAAGTTATCATTTGCCTTGTAGAGTTTACCAAACCATTATAAAATTTCTTAGCTTACATTAGTGTTAGAAGTTCATGGTCTGGGCACTTCATTAATAGATCTTTGTATCTCTCTTATATTTCATAGAAAGTGTCATTGTCAAATTAGGAAGAGATATCATTACTTAGCTTTGTTGTCTTAGATGATGAAAAATATTTGGAAAGAAGCTTCTTAACAAGGCTTTACCAAGTGTAATTAATGCAATAAGTAATGCTTTGAGCCATTGGATAAATTAATCCCTCAATGTAAATGGGCATACACAACCTAATAACATTTTTGGTCACCATATTAATCTTAAATGTGTCACAAATCGCCAAGAATTTAGTGATGTATGCATTAGAATTTTCATGAGATAAGCCTCAAATTGTATATTATATTGTAGCATTTGAAGTATATTAGGCTTACTTTTGAAATAATGAGCATTTATATGTGCCTTATAATTCTTAATTATGCTCCTAAGACAGATGATTTAATATATTCTATCATTATTCTCCTTTCTTTTTCCATAATTTTCAAGTTTTATCTTTATTATATCTCTAAGTTCTTGCTTATTCCATTCCCTCTTATCCCAACATAAGGTTCTCCAAAGTTTTAGATCTTCTTTAAGAAATATAAATCGTCAACTTCTTTTCATACACTACAATTACCCCCAAAATCGAAGTAAACCAAAACAAAGAAAATATATAAAGAAAAATAGAATATCAATAAAAATAAACTAAGAAGAGGAAAAAAAGACTAGAAAAATAGTTAATATATTTCTTAAAATCAACTTTCCTAACAATGATACCAAAAACTTAGTGAGTGTGCTAATGATTTATGCTTTTGTGTGTCAACTCTACCAAAGTTTTTCTTATTACAAATCTATCACTCACTAGTTAGTTGAGTACACCTATTATTGATAAGAAACATAGTGGTAAGTAGGATTTGAATATAAAGAATAAGCGATGTGCATTATAAAGCCTAACATTATTGACTCATCTGAGGATAATAAATAGAAAGATGTTTTTTATAGGTTTTTGAATAATGAAATATAAAATGAAAGGTTTTTGAATAATGAAATATAAAATGAAACTAATTCTAAACCTAGAAAATAACTAATGAGAGAAATAATTAGAAGAGTATCCAATCAAATAGCTACATTTAGATGAGTGCTTCTCCTAGCAATACATTTGATTTCATGATTCAATTATCCTAGATTGAATGTATTTTATGAACTAGTATAATTTCCTAGATACTGTATCTTTAATTAGTTAACTCATATCTCTATTATTACTGACACACCCTTGATGCTTAAGCTTTGAGAAATCTTACAAAATGTTTCACCTTGACACTAAGTATGTTATGTAGGTTTCTCTTAAGCACTTTGTTCAACTCCCTTTACCTAAACTACAGTCCACTCACAAATAGGCTCTCATTAATCATTTATGGATAAAATTTGGACACTGACAAGAATAAATCAATATTACACCAATAAAAGATACGTCATAAAAATATATCTCATATCATAAAATAAATCAAAATACTTCATCCGAAAATAAACACTAGGATTTTTCTTATTTAAATATACAAAACATGTTCAAAACAGTAAAATTAAAGGATAATAATATAAAAGTCATGGTAAAATTAAATCTAGATGAAATATGATTTTCATTAACAACTTGTTTCATTAAGGTGACACCTAAATCTTAATTCTCTAGTGAAAAAGAGCTTAAAATTAATTTCTTAAAGGTTAGAGAAGCCTTCTAATAACTAATCCTAACTTTTAGAGAGGAATGATTTTTCTAATGTATGTTTCCCTAAAGTTGACTAATGTACCCTAAATTTATAGTAAACAATCTCCTAATAACATTACGAATATATTCTTGTATTTTATAGCAATCAATTTGAAACCACCCTCTTCCATTGTCTACATAAAGAGTGATAGCTTACATTTAATACTCTTCCGCTTCCTCCTTCTTTTCCCTACAGAATTTTCTTCATCATTCTTTCAAAAAATTTAATGAGGCCTTTTGAAAGAAAAATATGGGAACACCAATGTATATGCATATGTATAGGTTAGGGTTCTATTTATTCAAACTCCTAATCCTTTCTGTATTTCCTCTATTAGTGGGAAGCATTCCCTAAATCCGAATCTCTTAATAGAAATTAGGACCCCCAAATATAATAACGAAGGAGAGTGTCTAGACATTTTTGTAATTTGTGCAATATTTTAATAAGATAGGTATTACTCTCATAGAGGATTCCAAGGCTAGACAGTTATTTGAATTTAAGTATTATATCTATCAACAAAGATACTAAGTTCATATCTGCTTTACAAAGTAAAATGAGATCGTTTATAAAACATATGCTAGTTAAGGAGACCAATTTGCACTTAGAGTGGTACTTGAAATTATTAGCATTTGAGACTTTATGCTTCAGTAGTAGAGAAAATTCTATGTAGATAATGAATATGTAGGGGGAGAGAGGTTTCCCTTGCTTGAGACCCGTAGTACCTTTAAATATCTTAGTGTGAGAGCCATTGATTAAAATTCTAAATAAAGTAGAAGTATATGCTCTAAACCAATTAATGAACATTAGCAGAAAATTCCATTAGTTTAAGTTTCTGTAACAAGAAAAACCAGTTAACATTATCAAAAGCTTTATGGAGATCAACCTTTATAGAGCAATTTTGTGGAAAATCTCTTTTTGCATATCCCTTCATAAGCTCTTATACTATTAATATGTTGTCCTTAATTAGTCTATTACTTAGAAAAACACCTCGATTCCTACTAATTATAGAATTCAATACAATTTTCAATCTATCTGCCAATAAATTTTCAATGATCTTGTATAGAAAATTTATACAAGCAATTAGCTTGAAATTAGTAAAAGAAGAGGGATTAGAGGATTTAGGATCAAAATTTAGATATGTTATATTGATCTCTTTTAGTAAGATTCCTTTCTTGAAAAATTTGTGTATTTTTTGTTTGATAACTCTTCCTATTTTAGCCTAATTTTTGTAGTAGAATTTTCCATTAAGTCCATCTAGTCTAAGAGCTTTCACACCATTCATATTGAACATCACATTTTCAATTTCACTATCTTCCACTGGTATGATTAAATTGACTGCTTCTTCATTTGAAATTATGGTAAGAATAAAGTTCCTTAGTGATTCTTGTGTGGAATTTGTAGGTACCTCAGTACCTAGTAGGCTTTTGTAGATCTTCATAACTTCCCTTTTAATATCTTATTTACTAATCAACCTACCATTCTCATTAGTAGTAGAGCATATCTTATTAGAATTTCTCCTACTGAGAAAGCATTAAAAAATAATTTTGAGCACTTATCTCTTTCTTATATCCAATTCACTCTATTACTTTGTTGGATTAGTGAATTATGATTAGTCAAAACTTGTAGAAAATTTTTAAGAGCTTTCTTTTCCTTATCCAACAAACGCAAGTCACCAAGATCATTTGCTAGTATCTTTTCAATAGAGGATAGTTAATCATTAGCCTTTTTAATCTCCACTATAGTATTAAGACTTCTTATGAAATTAAGATGTTTTAGTTCCTATTTGATTGCCTTGAATTTTTGTAAGCTCATAAATTGCTTTGTTCCTTTCATAGAAAAATCCAAGCCTTCATCTATAGCATCCTAAAAGTCATCAACCTTAATAAGAAAGCTATTGAATCTAAAAAGATGGTTCACACTGACCTTGGTAAATAAGTTTTCTATCTTGATAAAATTGTGATCTAAAAAATTAAGATCCATAAAGTGTACTTTGCTTTTTGGGAAATGAGTTAGCCAGTTTATATTCATTAAAGCCCTATCTAATTTCATCCTTATAAAGCATCTTGTGGATTGCTTACTACTCTATGTGTATGTATGTCCCTCATATTTGAGGTCAATTAGTTCCACTTCCATAATGCAATCATAAAGGTATCGATTGAAATTCAAAAAATTACAGTTAGTATTTGCTTCAAATATATATAGAGTGGTGTTAACATCCCCATATACTAGCGAAAGGCCTAAGCAAAAACCCTTTACTCTCTTTAAAGTTCTCTAAATATATTTATTTGAAAAATAGTATTAAACACATGAATAAAGGAGACAAAAATTGATGAATTCTCTATCTTGAAATACACCTTGGTGTGCATTAGTTGTTCATTCACTTTAATTTATTCCATTTTCATAAGATCATCATTATAAAAATGATGATCTTGATAAAACCATGATATTGATGATTTGATAGTAACTTCCAAGGTGATCTCAATCTATTCAGTGTATTTAGACTTTCCTGCTTAATTTTAGTTTCTAATCCCTTAGCATAAAATCTCTTAAAGCATTCATATTAGATGGGCAATTTAATCCTCTCACATTCTATAAAATTATATTCATTTTAAAATGCCTTTATCTTTAGGGCTTTTTTTGTTGCTTATATTAGATTTCCTACATTGCACATTCTGGAATTGTTCATCCAAATTATCCTTTAGTTGTTGTAATCTCTCAGTTTGGATTAGAGTGGTGCATGGAGGCTGATTTGTGGGACCTTTTATTTGATCATTTTCCTTCCCTTTAGGAGAGATTATAGAATCCTTGATCTACTCCTTTTCCGTATGATAAGTAATCTCTTTTTTTGGTTAGGGATTTTGAGACTTTTCTTTCTCAAAAATCATTGGACTATCATTTATCTCATGATTCTCCTCCACTAGCCCTATTAGCTCAAAAAAATCTCATATTTGAAAAATCTTTTAATAAGTTTCCATGCTTTTCCTTGGGCTCTTAAACGTGGTCTCCATTGGTATGTAACATATACATTGTCTTCCTTTAAATATTTTTCAGTAGTTAGCCTTATAATAGGTATATTGTCTTTTAGCTCCTTTGAAATGTCCATACTGATACAAATTCTTACAAATCTAATGCATCTTCTCTTAACAGTGTTCTCACCCTATATAAGGGCTTTCCTAGATATCTTGTAAACATGCTTAGAACTTGAGTTGTCTAATATTCAAGAGGAATGTTATGAATTTTTACCCATAATGGAATGTTTTGCTTGATGTCTTGCAGCCCACTTCCTAGTTGAACGTTTGCAAGAATAAAGAGAGTTGGAAGATGTGCCATGATCCCTCCTCTACAATATTGAGAGCTTCATATTTGGATTTGAAATTAAATACTAGTTTTCCCCCACTACTTATTTCCAGCTTTTTAGTATGGTTAGAAGATTCTGCTCAACTACTTTAGGAGGATGAGTTACTATTGGAGGAGTAAGATGAGAGGGATCAAACTTTTCAAAAGTATGAGATTGGCTTGGAAGGGGAAATGAAAAGGGTAAAATAGGGAATTCAGGCAAAATTTCAAGCTTCATTCTTTTGAAAAGGGAAGACAACTCTAGGCAGGTACAAGTTTAGTGAAAAAATGTTACTTAAAATGGTAATAACTCAAAAATTAGGCTAGTTGTGAAGACTAAAATACCCTTAATCGAAGAGTTATAAAAAGGAGAGAAAAAAACATAGTGAAGTGAGGAAAGGGAGGGGATGATTAGAAGAAGATGGTGAATAATAGCCAAAGTAAAGCAGTAAAGAGGAGATAATAGCGGGAAGAGGCTTAGCTGGGCCATGGCCATAACCAAAGTTAGTAAGAGGATGGAGCACTTCTCACTAGCCATTCTTCCCAACCAAAGCACTTATCATGATGTCCCATACATAACCTACTTGATAATAATTTATCTCATAATTGTTTCACTATAATACTTGAGCTTAGAATTTCATTAGCAATTGGTACGTGATAGAATTACTCAGACTATAAAGAATGGCGTTTCGATTATAGCATTATATATAAATGTTATTTTTATTAAATACAGTTATGTCATATTGTTATTCTATCATATTCCATCAACACACTAAATAGGTTATATGATATATTTGGTGTTGAAATAGGCCAACATTTCTTTATCTATCCTAACCTTGTCCTTAATATTATAAGCAAATATATCTTTCTTTTCTTGTAAATTTGTTCTCTCCTAAAACCAAGTAAGGGTGAGGTCACAGGTTTAAATCTATCCATTACAACTCCCATCTCTTTGAAAGCATCATATAACTATATATTAGTGGTACTCCCAATATTTAATAATATTCTTTTAACAAAGAAGTTGATTATCCATAGAGTAATAACCATGATTCTTTATAAGGTGTCAAAGACTAATTATTTGTTTCTTAGAAGGTGATTTCAAAGACTCACATTCACTTTTAGGTATGTTAGTATCATCTTGTTCAACATAACTCTATCCTCATTATGCATTCTTTAAATTATATTTCAAATGTTTACATTATCATATTTTTGTTAAGACCAAAGATTTGGATTACTTAAATGTAAATAGTATAGGTCATCCCTTAAACTTTCTTCTTTCCTTTGAGTTATAAATATTATGGATATTTAAAAAATGGGATATAAACCTGAAAATTAACTTCTAAATGTTAGAGACAAGGCTTTGAACCCTGTGACTATATGTAATCCTTTAAGCTTTCTTCTTGCCTCTAGGCTATAGATATTAAGGATATTACTAGTACTAGGAAAATGGGATATGAACATGGAAATTAACTTTTGAAAGCTAAAGGCAAGGTTTTGAATGCTGAACATGCCACACTAGTCATTATAGAGGAGAAAACCTTACATTTTATTACGTAAGATATGTCATGAAGATCCATTAGATCATTATATTTGTGCACATGATCAAAAGGTTCTTGCATGTCATTGTAAGTATCTATGGTTGAATCTTAAACCTAATAAATAATATGTTGGTATCATAGGATATCAACTATAACACTCACCCATTATGTGTAATGTTCTAGTGGCTTTAATTATAGCAATATAGGTAGGGCTCCTTTCACTTATGGTCCTAGGGTATGGGACTATACCTTTCACATATGTACTACTTTACTTGCATCATTTGTTGACTTTTTAACTTTAAACAAAATTTTCTTTGAGCTTCTTATTAGCTAGAGGAGAATTAGGGGTGTTGATTGTTCCAACAAGGTCAGCAAATGGATCACCTTTGTGCATTTGCATTTTTTTCCTTATAGTGGGGGTATCTTCGCTAATTTGAATTTTTTAAAATAGAAATATTATAAAATTTAAAAATTATTTCCCACATATAGTGCTAAATGATAAATCTCTTTCTCCTTTTATAATCCACCATTTTCTTTCTCTTTTTATTTACTTTCATCTAAAATATGAACCTTAAGGCACCTTTCCCTCCTACTTTATAACCAAAATCCCCTTCCCCAAAAAATAAAGAACTAAAAGGTTACCCCACTTTCTTCTTCTTCTTCACATTTTCCTTTCTATGTTTATTTTGTTTTTATTTTAGAACTTAATTTTAGTTATAGATTAGAAAAAAATTTGTACCTCAAACAAGCTTTAAGATTTACTTGGTTTCTTTCTCTTTTCCATAAGTTAGAAATTGATTATTTTGCCTTCTTCATAGTGTCTATTTTCTTAAAAAAAGTTGTTTGCATGCCTTGAAATTTTTTAGCAAGAAGTTCACTATTTTACCTATATTTATTCTGAAATTAAATTTCATGTAAAGGAAAGGATAATGTTTTTTATGTTAAAAAATTTTGTCAATATTTCTTATAATAAGGCATTAATAAAAAGAATGAATAATATTTTAACTTTATAATTATTCTAAAATCAAGTTTTGAGCTCTAAGCTAAAAAGTCCTCTTTTTATATTTCTCCTCTATAAATTGCAGTTTACAATTTATAAGGATGTGCATATGCCTTTGCTACTTGACACAATTGTATGAAAGGTAATTTTTATTTTTCTTATGCTATATCAAAATGTTAACAAAATAATAGTTTTATCTTGAGATTTCATACTTGTATATTTTAATTTTCTATAGCTCTTCTCTTTTGTGGCAAGTTATTCTTTTTGTGATAAAGGATAAGATCCAAATTTTTTACTCCATAATAGGTTCGAAGCCAAGACTTCATATTTTTAGTTTTTTAAAAACTTATTGAACCTAACATTAACTTGTTACTAGTTTCTCTATTTTTTATTTTTAGGGGGCCCATGGTCATTTCTCTTGGTAAGGAGAAAATATTGAATAGGGAGACAGTAATGAATATTTTTTTTGGATAAAATCTTTATCATTCATCTTGTTTTTTTTTTATCTAATGTCTTAAGTTTTCCTACTAGTTAAGTTAACTTTATTTTTTAGTCCAATTTTTAAATTATGATCATTTTTTATCAAGTTAAAATATATTCTTTTACTGAGATTGTTAGTGTCCATCCAATTCTTTTAAATATTTAATATTTTAGGCAAACCTATTTATGATGTATAAAATCTCATGGTATAAGATATTAATGTACTATATGTTGAGTCAAGTAGGTTCATTCCCATTTTTCTTTTTATGGTTATAAGTATTGGAATACTAATGAAACTTATTTGAGTGTTCAAGTACCACAGTTTCAAGTTAAGGCATGATGATGCATGTATGTATTTTCTTGAAGTAATGAAATATGCTTGTCACCTTAGACGAGTTTACATAAATTTGAGGCTATAATTTGATGCAGATTAATTCATTTGAAGTGTTGATTCAAGATATAGAAAAGTCACTTGAAGAATTTCAAGAGCTATTCACCTATTTTGGGATGACTTTATAAGGTAATGAAATAATTGAGCACGATAAGATCCAAGAAACAAAACTAAGGAGAATTATTTTTATTATTGGTTCACAAGCCTAAAGTGATTAACCTATAGCCATTCCATCAAATAGGACTGATTGACTTCTATAATGATAATGAACCTATACTAATCAACCTCTAAGAGTAGTTAACCTATAGGAGTTATAGGATTTATGTTACAAATTATCATATTTTTCTCATACAAAAGTCAATGATTTTAGTAATGGCTACAAAGGTCAAAACACCTTTAAGAAGCCTTTAAACTTAAAATATCTCAATAGAAATAGGTGAAAAAAATAAAAATCAAATGCTACAATTAAATTGTAACATCCCATTATCTATGTTGAGGCTTGAATATAATATATGAGAGTTGATTGAGAGATTAGAAAATGCATTTTGTGTTCATACATAATATGACATGCACACATATATGAATAATGAATTTTTGCATATGAAAATGATTGTAGATGCATTCATGGATATTTCAGGTATAATTGTTTCTAAAGGTGATTTCTATTGAGAATTGTGATTTTTATGTGTTGAAATTTGATTTGAAGAGTGTATGTACTAATTTAGAATTTTTGGAATTTTTGGAGAAATTTCTGGAATTTGATGGGTATTTTGGACTAGGAAAATTGCCAAGTGGCAAAAATATTAATAAATGGTAGTAGAATTTACTGTCCAAAGGCAATGGAAATTTTGATAAATGACTTTAGGATCATTTGTCAGGTGTCATTAAAAATTGGGAGACAAATGGAATTGATTGGACTGGTTAAATAAAAGAGCCAGCTGAAATTCATGGAAATTGGACAAGTGTCCAAGTCTAAAGTCACTATTCTTTCATTTAATTGAAAGACCATTAAATGGTCCTACATTTTGCTCTCTCTTCCTTCATTTTTTGTGGCCTTTTTCTTCTTCATTTTCGTGACCATCTTCTCCCTCTTCTTCTTCGTTGGTTCTCTTCTTCTTTATGTCATTTTGTTGTCAATCTCTACCAACACTAAACCTATCTCTCTCATCTCTTACTTGCTTCTCTTTCACCTTGCTCTCTCTTCCATTCTCACCAAAAACCCATCCCTATCACCTTTGGAAGATGATGATTGTGGTTTTTGGTGAAGCAAGGGATTTTTGATATTTTTGAAGATTTTGGAGCTAAACCAAGTAAGTAGGGCATTAATCATTATGGGTTTAGTTAAATGAAACTAAAATGATGAGTAATGTATGATTGATGACTTGATTGTGTGGATTTTTATGCATGTGTGGTAGTTGGTGAGAAGTTTCTATAATTTTCTTTCCTTCAATATGTTTGAGATACTTGATGAGTAATAAGCTATGAATTGTTAATAGAGAGATGCTGTTAGGTTGAATGTCTTCATAATGGGGTGAGAAATGAGTGCAGAACATTGGTGGGTGAATGTATATGCTTGTGTTCTATTTTCGGGTATTTATGATCAAGCATGAAATTTTGGTTTGTGTATAGATGATGTTGAGCTAAACTTGAGGTATACATGAAGTGGTTATTAACTTGAAATAATGGACTTAAGAAAGAGATATGTTATGAAAAGAAAACATAATAGGAATTTATGAATGTTGAGATATAGTTGATTGTTGATGAATAGGTACATGAACATGTCTTGTTTTTGGGTTAATGATCAAATTTAGATCATGCTTCATTGGTGAATGATATTGAGATGAAATGGATATGAGAATGAGGAATAAATGAAGTAGAAAAGGGTGATCTTTGTATAAGTTATGTTAGGTGTAAAATCTGGAAAGTTTGGAGATGATTGACTGGAAAATGTTCACTAAGTATACTTCAGTATTTTAGCCATAACTTTTTCTCTAGTTATCCAAACGAGATTATTATTTATTTCTATTAAACTAGAGACATACAACTACAATTTTTATGAAGACAGCAAACTCAACTTCTATCTAGAAGAGTCTCAAAATCTAACCTGAAGTTGAAAAATAAGGTATGCTTCTGTGAAAGTTCGCCACGATGAACTTGAAGGATTTGGTTATAATTGCTCTCGGGTAAAGTTTGTTGTAGCCAACTTTTGGTTTCTCCATGGTGAATTTGTGAGATTTTTATGAGAATTGCTCTCGGGAGGATTTCGCTGCGGTGAACTTCTGGCTTCGCCACGACGAAGCTTTATCTATGCTGAACATATTTTGATATTTTAGGCATATCTTGTTTTGTAGTTATCAAAATTGAATGATTTTTAATTTGGAGTAAATTAGATACATAGGAATACAAATTTTATGAAGAAATAAAATTTTAATTCAGTCTCTAAGAATTTCAATTTCTGGGTGGAAATTGAGTCTGCAAATATTTGGAGTATAATTTTCACAATACTGAACCAAATTGAA
The DNA here is from genome assembly GCA_025504915.1 of Erythroxylum reticulatum. NCBI lineage: Eukaryota > Viridiplantae > Streptophyta > Magnoliopsida > Malpighiales > Erythroxylaceae > Erythroxylum > Erythroxylum reticulatum. The sequence goes on from JANSVA010000007.1 coordinate 2,752,170, forward strand.
TGATTTTGATGTCATTAGAAACTTAAGATTTAGGTGGACAATTCTCAAAGAGAAAGTAATCCCAAATTACTCATATTCATTGTACGATTGATCAAGCACTGTAGACCCGAAGATGTGTTTTAGAAAAAAATCTGGATTTGATCAAATGAGTTATGAATTGGGATTCTAATGATTTTTATTGAGGTATAGACCATAAGTATACACGGTACTTATGTGAGTTTGGAAATACGAATGTTTACATGATGAGAATAATAGAGCAATACTCAGGATTGTCATAAATATGCATTGTGCATATTTTATATACATACGTGTGCATTATAAAACATTTACAATTGTGCCAATTTGTGAAATGTGTATATTGCTTGTTATGAAGGAGCAACTGGAACGTCAACCTCCAGACATTGCTGGAACTTCCATGCATTAGCTTCAAGAGGGACTTGTGAGTAACCTAGATAGTCTCACCTAATTACTTGTTTGCTTAATATTATGTTTGAATTGTTGAATGAATGTGAATTGATTGTGTTATTTCAGACAATGAAGGTTCGATGATTTTGGTTATGAAAAAGATATTGAAGTGCTCCTTATATGTGAATGTGATGAAATAAATGTTGCTCAACAATTCTGTTGAATGTCGGACTAAGGTCCGATTATAAATATAATCCGAATGTGAATGTGTAATCATATGATTGACTAAGACTATGTTATGTGAAACATTCAATACATGAATGCATGTAAGATAAAAGAAGCTATGAACAGAGTCGCCAAGATAAAAAGCTTAAAGCTCGGATTGTGATTAGAGCCATAGGGTTGGTTGTAAATATACCCGGTATCTATTAAGGAATATAGGATATAATTTGACACAGCTCAGTATCCACCAAGGGATATGAGCTAGTAAAAAGGCACTCGATCACAGCGAAAATAATAAATGAAAGCGAGTCTCACGTGCATTGCATTTATACTTGATATGTGTATTGTATATGAATGAAAAGATTATGATGATTGCTTTGAAAGTGAAATGTGACATTTATAAATATGCAAAATGATGTGAATAATATGTTAAGTGTATTGATATGAGGCATGAATTGAGTGAACCATCAATTATGGTTACCTCATTAAGTTCGCAAAACTCATCAAAATTGCAACGTTGAATTTTTAAGACCAAGAGACGATATTAGCTACTAAGGGACGCTACAAGCATGGTAGACTTTTACTTTTGGGAACAAGAAGAAATGGCTTAGCTGGATATGGACAGATTAGATAGATTTTTTATATTTCCTCTTTTATGTAGCACTTTTTGTATTAGGATATGATGTTGTATAAGTATGAATGTTGAAAGATACATGGTAGACATTCGGTTTCTATGAAATGAAATAAGGAAATTTGGTTTTTAAATATTGTGACTTTCCTTATGATGTTTATAAGAGAATAAAAATAGATGATGCCATGTTAAGTGAGTGTTATGATTGAACATAGTGCGCCGTTACCATAAGTTATGTACTGGAATGTCCTTAGGGCATCCTGGTATGTACCCTAGGATAAGGGGGCTGTTATATAAATATTTTTTTAATAGTATTGATAGTGTATTCTAAAAAGAGAAAGTTATATATATATTGAGAGAGTTGTGTAACTATTAAGTAAGATTGTGAAATTGTAAGGTTTAGTAGTGTTTTAGAGAGTGTTTGAAAAACTTTAAGCTTATACTAATTACTCTTCACCCAAAAAAGAGAAAAGTACTATTCACTCTTAAAATAAGATTAATAATTAATTCATAATTCTTAAATGGAGTTTAGGGACTACACATAAGTCAAAAAGGAATGAACCATTAAAGTTTATAATGTTAATCTCTTTACCTAAATCTTTAATTATTATTTATCAATAATAGTTATTTATGATTTATTTTGCACCCTATCTTGAATTATATGAATACTTTATTAAGTATAGTTTGATATATAGGCTAAACACTTGATCTTATAGCATTACTGTCTTAAAAATACTACATATGCTTCAATATCTGTTAGCTTGAAAAGGCCATATGTTGATTATTACTTACATGTCCATAATCAAATATTACATTTATTTCTCATTGTTAAACAATTTAATTATACAGACACACACACGCACGCACGCACACACACACATACACACATATATATTAGGTGTTTGATAAATTATGCTTAAGTGATTTTCATATTAGACTTCTCAAATTCACTCTCCTTTTTGGTGCTCTCGGATCAACAATTAGCATCAAAGCATATCTCTCTTTTTAGGTATTCTAGGTGTCAAAAGATATAAAAGGAAACAAAATAGCATATATAGAGGGATAAAACATTAGTTAAGCACCATACTTTAATAGTAACACCAACTACTTTTATAGAAAACTAAAATGAGATTCCTTTTCACTCAAAAAGGAATAGAGTTATAGGATATTATTAAAAAGGAAATCATCGTCTCAAATAAAACCTTAACCATAGATATGTGATTGAATCATCCTTTAAAGCTACACCATGAGTGGGACATGATGGATAAAAGATTAGTTACATCAAGTCATAGAAGAAATGAAAATAAAATTTAAAAATAAAATGATTATGCTTATTCATCAACATCAACTACTCTATATGAAGCATAATGAATTTATATTTGACATATATATTTTTGTTAATATCATTAAAGAATTAAAAGGAATTGGAAAGATTTAATACAATGTTAATATTGTTAAGAAGATTCATAAAAGTTTCCCTGAAACTTAGGATCCTAAAATGATGATAATATAATAAGAAAAATACTTAAATAACATACTAATCAAAGAGTTGACAAGTTTTTAGTCACTTATTAAATGAGACTAATGGAAGTACTTTATCATATTTTGTTTATTTAAAAGAGGTCCTTCTTTTTTCCATAATAATAATAACAACAACATCTCAGTAGAAATATTTGCTAAGATGTCGGATCTAGGAAAGTCCAGTAGTATATAGCCTTACCTTTAACTAGTAGACAGGTTATTTTTTATAGACACACAAGGAACAAAATTTATTTTGAAAATGAATTGAAGAAAACAAAAAGGAAAAAAAGAGAATAATAATGATGATGATGATAGCCAAGTCCATAAAAAATAACATAAATAAAAAATAAGTAAAAGATAAAAGAAAGATAAAAGATAAAGATAAAAACAAAAATAAAGAATTTCAGAATCAATAAAGATAAAAGTAAATAATAAATAAATAGATAAGAAAGAAAACAAATAAGTAAGTAAAATAAACAAGCAACTAAAAGAGAAAATATAAAATAAATAAATAAAATAACTAAAGGGGCAAGTATTACAAATAAAAGTATTTAGGGTAAATACAAGACATAAGAAATGACAAAAAAGAAGAAAAAGGTTCAAAAGGCCTGTGAAAAGAGAAGGGCCTCTTTAAGAAATGTGAAGGACCTTTCTATGTAAGATTCTTTACCCAAATCCTAGTTCACCAAAGTTTCCTATTAAGGACCAAGTCTACGATAAGCTTTAATAAGGCCATACCATACTTGATCACCTCCCCGTAATTCTTCTTAGGTCTTCCTCTTCTTCTTTTTTAGTCCATAAGTACAATCTTCTTGCATCTTCTCACTGTGACATTAGGATGTTTCCTCTAAATATGTCCAAACTAACTAATCTTTGTCTTTTAACTTACAGTTAATGTTAACCACCCCCAAACTTATCTCTTCCCACTATATTTATGACCTTATCTCTTCTTGTAAGGTTACACATCTAATGAAGCACACTATTAATTTTTGACTTTACACTTGTTTGACGGGCTAACATTCCCCTTCATAGAGCATAGTCAACCTAATTTTTAAATAGGATAACTTACCTTTTAGCTTGAGTAGTATCTTCTTGTCATATAAAAATGCTAATGTGCCCCTTTATTTATGCTATCACGATTTGAACGGTGAACTATGTCATCATCTATCTCACTATTGCTTTGAATAATAGGTCCAAGGTACTTAAAATAAATTTTTTATGGTATAAATTCTAAACCAATCTTTATCCCTACATCGAATGTAACATATGACCTAACAAGTTACACTTAAAGTACTCAATCTTAATCCTGCTCAATTTAAAGCCCTTTGATTTTGGCATACCCCTGCAAAGTTCTAGCTTAATATTAACACCCTCTTTTGTTTCATCTAATAAAATAATATCATCAATTACCCTCTCCTACAACTTCATTGTGTGACCAAGTAATTTAATTCCTCTATAGTTGTTACCACTTTGGATGTCCCCCTTGTTTTCATAGAGAGGGATTAGTGTGCTAAGTCTCTACTCATCTCACATCTTAGCAAATGTGAGGATCACATTAAAAAGCTTAGCTAACTAAGTAATATCGTCTTTTCCTAGGTTGTTCCACATCACTATGGGTAACTTTTCAACTCCTACTACCCTTGCACTCTTCAACTTCCTCAAAGCTCCTTTGGTTTCTTCTCTTGTGATCTTTTAACAATAAGTGAATTTTTCTTAACGTGATAAGATCTCTAAGGAAACTTTTCATCTTCCCCTTTATTAAAAGGCTATAGAAGTATCTCTACCATCTTCTCTAAAATTCATTTTCATCCATAAGCACCCTTATTGCATCATTCTTTATATTACAAACTTGATCCAAGTCCCTTACTTTCCATTCCTTAGGTCTCGTTAACTTAAATATATCCTTTTCTCCTTCCTTAGTTTCCATTCATTGATATAAGTCCTCGTAGGCTCTAATTTTTGCTTTCGAGACTATCTTCTTTACCTTTTTCTTTGCTAGCTTATAACTCTCTCTGTTAACTATCTTTTTTTTTCTTCCACATTGCTATCCAATAAAGCTTTATAAGTAATTTTCTTGATCTTCACCTTTTCTTGTATGTCTTCAATTCACCACTAAGATAACTTCTCACTACCCTTAAGACCTTTAGAAACTCTTAATATTTCCTTAGTTGCATTTCTTAAAAGGGTTACTACTCCCTCCTACATCTAGTTAACACCTCTTTTTGCCGTTATTTGATATAATTATAGGCTTCTTTTACTATTATTTATATTGTTAGAGCTATAATGGCAAAATTTAGGTTATGAAACCTCCGTTTTACATTTATCTTTTTTTTGGTCCTTTACATTCTATCTTTAAATTTTTAGGAACTTGTTAGAGTGATTTATTTTTTTATAATTTTTTTATTTTTAATTGAATATTTTTCTTTTTTAATTAATCTTATTAAAATTGAATTCCATCCTTATTTATGCTTAGGTGTTATAAATTTATTTACCATTTTAATTCTCCTATTTTTTCCTTTTATTTATTATTGATTTTAACTTTTCCAAGTTCTTATTGAACTAGCGATGCGTTTTGCTACTATGAAACTCCCTTGTTTGATGTACAGGTTGCTCCTTATTTCCCTTTGGCTTTTCTTTTTCTCCTTCTCTTATACTTGCATACTATCTTCAGTTCTTAGGTTATTTGGTTTCTTTCATCTCCCTATCCTTCTATGGTCAATTTCTTTTTTCTTTTTATTATGCTCTTATGTTTCTTTTACGGTTTATTCATTCTTCATCTGATCTTACTAAGGAAGGGAATAGAATCAAGTGCTTCTGCTCTTTTTACTACTTTAAAGGGATGGTGGCATTTTATTCTTTCACATTTTTCTCTTCTCCTGCCTATTTATTCTTTATCATTTAAAAATAATTTTTAAAAATAAACATTCCTTATTAGCTACCTTTTTCCTTCTCAAGCTATTGTCTTCCATCATGCTAGCTTTTGTTCTTCCTATTTCTCACCATAATCCTTTCCTAGATCTACCCTCCTATCCTAACCCATCTCTACTCTTCCTCTACTTCCTTTTTCCTATAGTCAAACCTATTTTAAGATTCCTTCTCCTCCTTTGTTATAAAACGAGATCAATGCTACTTTTTACCATAACTTCTTAGTCTCCACTAGTCCTTCTTTAACCTTAGACCCTCCTTTATTTCTTTTTCTCCTCAACCCCCTCAGTTTCTCATAGCCCTTTTACCTCTCCTATTCCTAGTTTTAACCTCTATCTTAATTGGAAATAAATGGTTAGTAAACCATCAAAGATTACTCTTCTTTGTTATCTACCTTTTTCTAATAGTTCAATAATTATTACCCCTCCTTTAGAAACATTTAAGGAAGGCACTTTAAATTGTCTCATGTAATTGTTAGGTTTTTTTTATAGAGAAGTAACTCACTTCCCCTTTTATCGAGACTTAGGCATTTAAACACTGAAAAAACAATCGAGGGTTGATTAATATGCACATGAATGAGGATAACCTATTTCTGTTCAAATTCTCCATTATTATTATTTCTCAAAAGATCTTGGAAGCTATTTTATGGCATTTTTATAGTTTACCCCTCTTCATTTAACTATGGAAACCAAGTGTTAACCTTGATAATAGTCATGCATAAGTAAGTACCAATTTGGATTAATTTTACAAATATTCTATAAAATTCACATTAGAATATTTGTCCACTAAGGGTTTGAGTATATCGGAAAGTTACATTAAAAGGCCTATTTGTATAAATGAGGCCATTTATTCTAAAAGTAAGATTAGTTATACGATACTTTGTTTCTTGGTGGAGATGACACAAGAGCTCCCTGACTCTCTTCTTCTATTAAGATTGAGTAAAATGATTCCTTGTTTAAGGATTTTATAAGAGCATCCTATTAGTAGAGGCCTTCCTTGGAGCAAAAATGGAATACCTAGAAAGCCACGAGAAGAAAGTTTAAAATAGGTGATTTCTAAGAGCTCATGGGTCTTGACAACTACGTAGAGCAAATGAATGTCGCCATCATAATCCATCCTGGGTCTCTTAAAGCTAAGAGTGTCAAATAGATGGAACTATTCAAGCTCCTCCTGAAAAATTTATCTAATGGGATATAAACTGAGGTGCACAAATCCCTCAATGAGGATAATGGGGTATCTAAAGTTTTTCAAAACTCTAGGTTAGTAGATTTCTCAAATAAGAGGATACACTTTGGCTTTCTTACCTAATTAGGGATATAATATATTGCTTCTATACAAAATGCCACTAACATAAGTGTCTATACTTCCTTTTTTATGAGTATTTAGTCTTATAATATTTCTAAGGATCATAAGAATTAATCCAAGGCCTCTAGCTTAACCTCTAAACTCTTTTAATGTCAATTATTGCTTAGAATTCTCAAAGCCTTTATATCCCTCACAAGTAATAATAGTATATGATTATTGTAACGCACCACAACCATAAAGCATATGGACGAACATCCAGAGGACATTAGAGAACATACCCTATGAGAATGGCATGTTAGAGTAATCATAATCACTTATTATGGCATCACAGAAACACAAGTATTTCAAAGGATCAACTTTTCCCATTTCATTAACAAAACATAACTTACATCGTAGCATTACATTTCATAATCCATATATTTACGTTAGAAAAACATTTGTGAGTTCACTATTCTATAGAAAAGGTTCACATGATATGAGAAAAGTAACAAACACAATCTAGCTAGACTCCTCATATATCAGATGACCAGACCTTTGAGTCATTCTTGTTTCCAAAATTGACATAACTAAACTTCTATTAGTTTGCATTAGAAGCTAGGTCTCCTCAGTACCTGAAAATCAACGTTGCAATTTTGACGAGTTTACGAACTCAGTGAGTGGACCATCATCGATGTGCTCACTCAAGTTAAAACATAAATATCGTATGTATATAACCAAATTCACAAGTATATCATATTATCCAATTTTGTATACCACATTACTCAGAATCAAATCCCATATATCACATCATTCAATATTGAATACTTGATCACATTATAAATCACATTTCAACAAGCACATAATGAACTAAAAACATTCGATGTAATCATTTAAAAATAATCCGATCATTCATTTCAATCATCCATACCATCAACATGTACACAAACATTGCATATCATTATATCAACTCAATTTAGTCATTCTTTGTAAGCATTCACATGATGAATGTAAAGATATATATGTATATGTGTGTGTGTGTGTGTGTGTGTGTGTG
>JANSVA010000007.1:2762480-2781019 GCA_025504915.1 Erythroxylum reticulatum
ATACACTTTAGCATTCTTTTATTATGAACCACAATCTTGATGAGTGGTGAACTCATATGTGTTTCATTATAATTCTTGGTTTGATCGGAATGGATTTTTACAGAGTATCAATCCAGTGTCTGCATGTTGGAATTATTAATTGAAACATGTATAAGGGAACATTCACTTAAATAAAGAGATTATAGTGATATCATCACTTCTAGATGTTTTGCGGAGTTTGCTAATTAAACTGGCGCCAGTAGTTTGATGGATTAGCTACCCATCAAGCCTTAACATTAATATGAGATCTTGTGTGTTAATCACCTTATAGAGTAAAATGAGAGATCTAGAAGAAAAAACCAATATAAGGGCAAAGCGGTAATTTTACCCTTTATTGTGTGGATGGCTATAATACGGTTTATAATAAAGTTTGCAATTGGACATCTTATTTGAAACATGTATTCTCATAATATTTAGTAATTCAAGAGTTCAACCAATTTTCTTTAGTTAAATGACATTTGGTTAATAAGTTGGAATTAATTCTAATGAGATTAAATTAATTCTAGGCTTATTGGAGCTTGAATTATATAAGTCCAATTAGATTCTCCATTTGGCTTAGAGGAAGGTTATCAAGCAAAGTAAGATATATAAATAGAGGTTTTAAAGCCCATGATTGAATCTTGGGCTTACTTTAATTAGAAGCCCAAATGAACATTTAATATTGGGCTTGACTTTGGTTAAAGAAAGAAGGAGGGCATATTTTGATTTTTTATACATAAATGTGTAGCTGCACATTTAGCATTGAATTGCTAAATCAAAGATGGTTTTATCATGCTTTTATCATCATTAAATGGAGCAATGATCTTATCATTAAATGGTTTAATGATTGTCTTTTAATGATGGCATGTAATGTAACCTTTTAGCATTCATTTGATTAAAGAAAGGAAGAGGTGCATTTGAAGTACTCACTCTTCCTTCTTTCATCCATAATTGAAAATGAGAAGGTCTCATTTAGGTTAATGGTCTTTTCATATAGCCATCTTAAACAAACGAGAAGAGTCTTATTTATTGGCTTCTTTATGATTGATTAAAGAATGAAGTGATGTATTAGATGCACATCATTTCTTTCATTCATGATAACTGAAATTAATAAAGAGAGTAAGAAGTGTTCTTGCATTTTTGACTCTCTCTCTCCTCTCATGTAAGCATAGCTGAAACTTGAATGAGAAGAGTCTCATTTTATGGCTTCTTTCTTTAAAGAAAAATCTCCTCAAAATATTTCTTCTCCTTTCCCACCAAAGGATCTTGTTAACTAAGTTGTCTAAGAAGAACAAGTTGTAGATCAGATTAGTCGAGGAAACAATAACAAGGAGAGGATACATTGACAAAGGAAATGATACAAAGGAGTTAAAGCTATAGCAAAGATTCAGAGAGGATACAAAAGCGAGGATTCAAAGATGTAGCAATGAGTCAGTATATTTCTACCACCTTGTTCTTATGTAAATTATTTTCCTTATACTGTATCATGTATGGCTACAACATGTTGATTTGGTTATGTTATTTCCGTTGCGTTTTGATTTCAAAAAAGTTTTAGACTTTACCATTTTAGCCACATCTTGCATGCTTTTGTTTTCGATTAAACAGTTTTGTTTGCTTGAGGACAAGTAAATGTTTAAGTGTGGGGATGTTGATAAATGTAAATTGCTTCGTGTTTTAGGGCATAATTTGATATGTTTTTAGCTTTAATTCGATCATTTAGTATTTGTTTAGTACTTGTGTTAGTTTTTTAATTATTTATGTTTTAAGTGTTTTATAGGTTAATACAAGCTATTATGCTTAAATATTATATTTTGACGTACCTTTATATGTTTGCTAGTATTTTAGGGTCAATATCGAAGCACAAAGGAGTTTTGAAAGACATTTTACGATCGTGATAGAAGGCTCAATGTAGGCCACGGTTTTGGCTTACATTGGGCAAAACGTACAGATGTTTACGAACTTCATGTTTCGAGAGATTTTTTGGATCTTTCAGACCTCAAAAGAACCTAGGGTTACCCAAAACATAAAAGAATATTTAAAGATTAACAAGAGAAGAGAATAGGGAGATTTACATTAAACCACTCTTGGAAACCCTAAAGAGAGAGAAAAAGAAGAGAGAAAGAAGAATAAGAAGAAGAGGAAAAAGAAGGAAGAAGAATTGGATCTCAATGCTACTGCTCCTGGGATCAGGTGGTATCCCAACGCCACTACCTTCCTGATTTATCCAACCTAAGTTCCATTTTCTCTTCATTTCCTTTTTCATTTAAATGTAGTTGAGTGGACTGTATGGAAATGAATTTCAGGTTGTTGATAATGCTCTGAACTCTCTTTCGTGATTTTACTTTGAGTTTATATTGATTTAGTTATTTTTGTGTTTATTGTTTAGGGTGTTATGATTGATTAATATATTTGCATGTTTTAGCAACAAACTGAGAAGGTGGGTTGGATAAAAATGATTAGATTGGATTAATGAGAGTTAGGTGATCTAATTGACCGCTTCATTGATATAGTCGGTAATTTCATAGAGAGAGATCCTATGCGAGACCTGATTGTTTATTAATGAGCCTTAGAACTAATTAAAGTTATGGGTAATTTGTGAATTGAGAGATTCCAAGTTCTATAATTTGATTAGGGTTTACAATTTAGGGTTTAATGGTTATAACTCGAGAGAGACTAATCTAGCATATGACCATTTAGAATTGACACCTATTAAACACATAAATAGCTAGATTAGCAGTAATGATAGGTAAAATTCCCTCTACCATAACTTGATTAACTCTCTTGACATATTTTCGTTGTGACCTGTGTGACTACTCATTTTAATTCTGTTTTGTTAAAATTTTCGCTTTTAGAATTCTTGAGTCAATTTCTCATATTTACTTTTAGTGTTTACTTGTGAAATTTTTATTTCTTTTTATTCTTTTCTTTATTAGTCGACTTAGGATTAGGCTAGTACCCTCCTTATGGAATCGACCTTTCATTACTACAAAGTACAACCCATGCGCTTGCGAATTATTTAGGGTTTTATAAATTATAAAACTTGCTCAATAGTAATCTAGCTTAGGAACTCATTAGGGAATTTTTCCAATAAGTTTTGGAAGGATTTCTTTAGAGCTCATTCCTATAAGGTTAATTGGTTTTACATTAGTTTGGCATACTCTCTTTTCTCCTAAGATTTCCTTTTTTTTCATGATTGGCTATTTTGAATCAGCTCAATAAACTTAATAAAGTTAATAGTAAAATTGTCCTTATTTCCACTTACAACCTCTATCTTGCTACCCCTAAGTATATATACCATCTATTTTTTAATTGCCCATTTGTTAATGGAATGTAGAAGTCCATCAATTCCTTTACAATCAATTTTTTCAAGTTGAAAGTTAGAATAACATTGTTCAATAACATGCCTTTACTTATGGAATGAATGTAAATGACTTTTTCTTCTTTAAAATGGCTTTTGAAAACATAACTTACTATATATGGTGGAAGCGAAATGCTAGGATATTTAAAGATAAAAAGTAGGATCTTTATACAACTATTCAGTTGAAGATTAAAAGAATATGGTATATATGTATAATAAGGAACAAGAACTGCTCTATCTCCCTTAGAATGGATAGTAGTTGGAATATATAAAACTAGGATGTGGTGGCAACTTGGAAATATATGAGGTTTTGTAACCTAGTGAGGCTAATTGATCTGCATATATAGTCAAAAATAAGGTGTTACTTATAAGTCATCAAAATTAATCAATAAGAGCATATTAATGAAGGCTTATCCCCTTCTATCTTTTAGATGGAATTGGAGTTTTGTCATACCTATATATAGTAGCTATTATTGTTATTAATTATAGTAACTCCTGCTACTTATGATAATCTTGACCCTTTGAGTTTATTTATGACTCTTTGTTATTGAACTTTGTAAGGTTTTGATTATTTCCACCTCTTTTAGAAATGTAGTTATTATTTAATTTATTAAATTTTAACTATAGAAATAAGGAATGTGAACTTTATATTATGAATAAGTTATTCAAAGAAAGAATTGGTCCTTATGGTTTTAATCCTCTTATAGACCACTTTGTTCTATTATAACCTATTTAGTAATGTGATTAATAGTTCAACAATGTAAGAAAATTTTGTCCTCTAATAACCTATTTAGCAGCATGATTAAGACTTCAGCAATGTGAGAAAATTTTTATGACTTTTACCTTATGATAGTTCTAGAGATAACAATAAAGTGCTTATAATGTTACTAAATTGCCTTTACATAGCTTGATTGCATCGAACAGTGATTTAACTCTTTTTGGAGAGCATATCTATTAGGATGAACTTGTCTAATAAGAGGTTTTTTTTTCCTTTTGAAGTTTGTCTCATTCATATAAGGATATAGGGAGTGGGCTAAGGATACCTTAACCATGCATCCAAATCTTTTTGTTGACTTAGGAATTTATAAGGTTACATTTTTTAAATTATTTATATACTACTTTACAAAAAAAAATTTGAAGGAATTTTATCAGCAATAGAATGATTAAGTAAGAACCATCTTCAATCTTTTTGGTGATGAGTAAATTCGCTTAATTGACATAAATATGTAATAATCGTCATATGATTTTTTGTGATAATCTATTTCCTTCATGTAATAAAATGTTCAGATATCTTGACTTTAAGATATTAGTGCTCTATGTAAGCTTTTGTTACCTATTTACTAGGTTTCATCACCTTTTAGGACTTGTTTAAAGGAAGTTTAATTAAGGATTGGGTGAAATTTTTGGTTCTATGATTCAACCCTACTAGGGGGCCAATAATGGCCATCATTTTTCAAATATGCATGGTTTAATTAATAGGTAATTTTCTTGATATAATTCCTTTTCCCTTTGCCACAACTCACCTTCTTTCATTAGGCTTGCATGCTCATCTTCTTCTTTGTTTCAAATGTCAGAGAACATGAACCCATTAAAGAAAAAGAAAAGTAGCAAAATTTGGGAGAGATTTACCAAAATGCTATCTTTTCGCTTCTTATTCTATCACCATGTTTAATTTTCTTTCTTCCTTTTAGATTGGTGGAAAATGAAATTTATAAGTATTTCTCTCATTTACCGCACTTTAACGTTTGAGTCTTTTCTTATTTAGTATGAATATAATTTTCTTGTCCTCCTCTCTTAGGGCTGCTTCTTCTATATAGCCTATAATTAGATTTCTTTCTTAAATATATATTAACTTATAAAAAACATATTCCTAAGCACTTCCAATGTTAGTAGTGGTGGATTGTTCTTCTTTATGGAAATTCTTTTTATTCCATTTTTTATTCCATTTCTATTTTTATTCCAAAAATCAATTCTTTATTTTCTTTTCATATTAAGATCATTCCTTTATGTTTGATGTTTGAAAAGGTTATGTAAATATGTTAAAGTGTTGCAAATAAGTATTGATTGTCTTGGAAAGAAAGTCTAAGATGATATAGTAACTAGGATAATAGTCATGGTTTATATTTTTTCTATTAAACTTGATTTTCACAAATTATTGTAACATAATGTTGTAATAAGAAATGTTTTTTTAGCTAAAAGTTATGGGAGGGTACGTTTAGAATAATATAGTGGTATATTTTATACAATATAGTTATATTATAATGGTATACAGTGAAATTTGGTATTTATGCTTTTATGCGCAGATTCTACAAAATAAGGTTAAAAGCTATCATGAAATTTTCATCTCATGTACAATAAAAAGATACGAACGTCATAAAGGTGAAAAGGAAGGCAATCAATAAGCAAACTATAGCAGATATTGATAATGTATGTGAAAATAAATTTTATGATGATCTTATGTTGATTTTATTTGAAACTTGATTTTATAGTTTTGGGATGATGATGTTATTAGTGACACAAGATAGAAAATTTGCAAAAAAAATGAACAAGATAAGAAATTTAGTCCAATTTGCAACATTTTATCTATCAAGTATGAATATTCTTGGCTGTTAACAAGAATGCTCAAATATTGTAAAACTTGTCAAATAAGATGTTATTATGAGAAGATTTATGAATTGCCTTTACTTCAGAGCAGTTGGAGCAAGTGATCAATGTAGAATTTGGTGAACTAAGAGAAATGGAGAGGTTTTGAGTTAGTAAGGACCTCCATTATTGAATTTGTGTTTGCTTTGATCTGAATGGTCTTTCATTGAAAATTAAAGAGGATTAAATAGAGGAGATTTTTGCAGACACTGTTGCATTTATTATAGACGTTAAGGATAAAGTATACAAATAATATAAGTACAAATAGAAACATATGACATTAATGTGTTAAAGCTTCTTGAGTATGAAATCAATAATCACCAAATAATTACTCAATGCTTACTAAAAAGAGTTAAGGGAGTATGCACAGATGAATTTTTTTTAATGAAACTTCTGTCTTCATGACTCAAGGTATTTTTTATTAACCAAAAACCAATTACAATACCAATATTAAAGTGACTGAACATTGTAGTTAACATTGATGACTATGAGTACCTAGTTAAGGCATTCATTCTAAAATATCTTTATAGGCATGCTCATTAATTCCATTAAGTTATAAATGCCAAAGGTGTTATACCTTAGATGGATAGTTGCAAAGCTATCTTGATAGTGAGTTAAGTTTTCAATAATTTGAAATTATCTATAAATATTTAGTTAGGTAAAAATAGGTAATTCAAAATAGATATTTTTAATTTGTGTTTGTTTTTAGATTTTTTATTTAGACAAACTAAGCATAAATAACTATAGTGTGGAATGATATCAGCATCAATAAAGCATTGGATATTGATTGGATATTCCCACGTATGAGAAGTTAAAGGTAATGCTATTTTGTCACCAGTTTTTGGTAACATTTGCAAATATTGTTTACTACAAATTGAATGGATTAATTAATTAACTAATGTTACATTTGGAGTAACTATGAGAAGTTGAAGGTAATGCTATTTTGTCACCAATTTTTGGTAACATTTACAAATATTGTTTACTATGAATTAAATGGATTAATTACTTAACTAATGTAGACTTGGAGATTATATGAGAAGTTGAAGGTAATGCTATTTTGTCACCAATTTTGGTAACATTTACAAATATTGTTTATTACGAATTGAGTAAATTAATTACTTAAATAATGTTAAACTTGGGCATTTTAACTAATGTTATACTTGGAGATTTAATTTCAATAAAAACACTCAATGAAGCTTCACAATGGGTGCAAGAGGCAAAGAAAGTGAGGAAAGTATTATGAGAAGTGAAAGACGCAAAGTTGACGAAAATACATCGTAACGCTAGTCAAAATAAACTAGATCTACTACTATAGCAGTGGAGAGTCTAGGTTTAGGAGGATTTGTTTTAATAACAAAATAAAGTAAAACTAACCTAGTGAAAACAAATAAAGAAAACATTAAAAATGATGAAAGTGATAAATTCATTTAGGACCTGGTTTTTTGGTTCAATCTCAGCTTACAACCAATTAAATATATTTCATTGAATGTTTTTCATCACATCTCTCTTTAAACTATTGGTCATAGATTAACAACAAGCTATGTTAATCCTAATTTTTCCTTCGATCATATTTTATTAAGAAGAGCTTGTTAATTAATCCTAGCTATTAGATAACCTAAGAGATGCTCTCTAAGTTTAATCAGATAGTCGCCTTACGAATGAGAAAAAAAGATCAATCTAAGCAACAATCACGCAAGCTCAAACTATTTAACCTAGGTTATGTTATCTCTAATGATTATGAACCATTAGTCGCTACAAATGAATCGAAAACAAAACGATTATGTAATAATCCACTAGCTTTATGACTTAAGTAGGACATTTGGTTAAGTTTAAAAGCATATAGTGTGGTTAATACAAAAAACAAAGGTATAAAGCTCAAAAGGGCTTATTGAAAGAAAAGTCATATAATGGGTAGGCTATTTGGCTAATATAGATCGAAAAAACAAAGAATGCCTAATCATCTCCATGTTAATGCGTGTGATAAGAATGTAGTCTTGAATAAAAATTCTAAGCAAAGATAGGATGTACATGTCATTAAGATCACACATAAATAAAGATAATGAGACTAATATGGATGTGTCAGTCTAATAAGGCTCCAAATTCTCAATGGTTTTATCTAGCACTAACCACTATTCTTCTAAAGATAATACACTCCCATCAATTACAAAAATAAAAGTGCATGCTAAGTTGCTATAAAATTCTCTAGTCAATTCATTCTCTAATCATGACTAGAAGCAATAGAAAAGAGAAATTGTTTGTTTGCTTGTTTTATTCTTTCTCTTATTTTGATTGAAAACTTAAAAACAAGTAAAAACAAACAAAGTAAAAAACACACATGCATAAAAGAAATAAATGTAAAAATTTAAAGAAAAGAGATTTACTTCCCTTGGGTTGCCTCCCAAGAAGAGCCTTTGTTTAGGGTCACTATCTCGACTCCATACTCTCCTCATGTGACAAAATTATGATCTTCAGGTAGTACAGTTTGAGCCACTTCCATGTGAGGTAGTTCATGATAAGGCCTTAGACGATAATCCTTTATATTCAATATATTCCCTATCTTCAGATTCTCAATCTTTATTGTGTCCTTGCACTATTGGAATATCTTTAATGTCTCTTCACTTTATTCCTCCTCGTTTAATTTATCTAACATGCTAGGCAAAGGCAAAGAGCCAGTCATAACAGTAAATTGGAACTTAGTATTTACCTCTGAGCTAAAAGATGTATCCTTTTCGGTTTCGAGCTCCTCTTTAACTTCTTCGTCAAAAACAATTCCTTGAGTAGTCCACTCAATATTCTCAATCTCTTTTTCACTCTGTAAGGCCTCTGCGCTAATGTCCCTTAGGTACACCTCAGGTTAAGATAGTTGTGTTTCTTCACCTTGTGATGCTAGACGATCGAGAGCTTTCGTTAATTGACCCATCTGGCTTGCCAAGTTTTGGATCCTAAAACTTATTCTTGTTGGAATTGCATCTCTTCCTACTGTAATTACAAAGTATTAGCAACACAAACATTAACTAGTTCCTCCAAAGAAGTACCTAAGTTTTGTTGGTTTTCCAAATATGGGATGCTAAACCCTGTATCTTGCAAAAATTTCCTTAATTCCTGCTGGAACTCCTGTATACACTGTTGAAGTTTAATATTGTTAGTAGTCATAATATTAAGCAAATCTTCCAAAGATATACCTAAGTTGTTACAAGAAACTTTTGGTCTATACAGGAATTGTTGTGCATCCAGCATACTATTACAGAAGTGATTTTGTGGGTTATCCCATCCATAACTAAAATTAGGTTGATCAATCCAACCTTGGTTATAGGATTGAGAATAAGAGTTATAAAAGAAATTACTTCCGTCCATGTTAAATTTTATCTTTTTTTATTTCACAAACACAAAACAAAAAGTGAAAAGATCAAGAAATAACTGAAAATAACAAATATATACAAAACATCAATTAAAATCAAAAACTAAAACTAAAACTAAAACATCATACTCCCCAACAACGGTGCCAAAATTGACTGTAGCGCATCATAACACTAGTCAAAATAAAGTAGACCTATTACTATAGCAGTGGCAAGTCTAGGTTGATCTTTGGTTCAATTTCGGCCTACACCCAATTAAACACATTTCATTGAATTATTGTCTTCACATCTCTCTTTGAACTATTGGTTGTAGATTAACAACAAGCTCTGTTAATCTTAGTTTTTCCTTAGGTCATAGTTAAATAAGAAGAGCTTGTTAATTAACCCTAGCTATCGAATAACGTAAGAGATGTTCTTTAAGTTTAATCACACAACTGCCTTACGAATGAGGAAAAAAAGACCATTCTAAGCAATAATCATACAAGCTTGGTTCATCACGATACCTCATACATATAGAATTGAAACTTAAAAACATGTTCTCACTCAAAGAACACTTAAAATACAAATGTTTATGAACTAACACAATTCTTAAGCTAAAAACACACTAAGCAATCAACATAACCACTAAACACATATCAAATTACCTATAAAAATACAATGCAATCTACACCTATCATAAATCTTTATGCCAGAGTTGCTTTCTTTCGTATTTTTTAAGTCTTTGTTCATGTTAAACACCCTTTAATCCTGACCAATCTGAAATTTTAGCTTACCTTCATAAATGGCTATTAATACTCTCCCAATGTTCATGAAAGGCCATCCAAGAATTAATGGATAGTTTATATCCTCTTCAAAATTTAGGAATAGGAAGTCCATAGGGACAATGAACTTGTCCACCTGCATTAAAACATCTTCCACCACTCCAAACAGTCTTTTAATCAATTGATCTGCCAACTGGATCAGCATCGAAGTTGACTTCACCTCGCTGGAATTTCCTAAATATCGAAAAAGGCATAAGATTTATACTTACGCGTAAGTCACATAAGTACTTTTCAAATTCAAATTCTCTAACCACATAGGGTATTGTGAAACTATCTGAATCCTTTAACTTGGAAGGCATGTAACTGGTGATTATGGAGTTATAACTTCTTTTTAATGCTACTATTTGGTTATCTTCCTAATTCTACTTCTTTGCTAATATTTCCTTTAATAACTTAGCATACTTGTCCATATGTTCCAATGACTCCACTAAAGATAAATTAATTTGCAAAGTCTTCAACTTCTCCATGAACTTTGCAAATTGTTCATCTAGTTTGCTCTTTTGTAATCACTAGGGGAATGGAATCTTAAGTGGATATGGAGGAGGGGCAATGTAAGGAGGGTACTCATTCTTTCCTTTATCCTTTTTATTAGTTTCTTGATCCTCTACTAGGTAGGGTTTCAGCTTGTTTCTTTTCTAGTTTCTCGAGCTCTTTCCCACTTCTACGTGTGATTACCTTGAGTTGCTCCCTTGGGTTTGCTTCAGTATTGCTTAGGGGACTCTTTATACTTTTTGTCGATGATACATTCAACAATTGGCCAATTTGAACCTCCAAGTTATGAATGGAAGAGGCGTGATTTTTAGCTACTTGTTCAAACTTCCCTTCTATACTTATAATTTTGTCCATAATCTTTCCTAATTTCGAGTCATTGGCACTGGAATTCTCTTATTAAAGCTTAGGTGGACCTTGATTCTGTAGTTGATTACCCACATTGTTTGACTAAGAAAATTTTGGGTGGTTCCTCCACAACCAGAATTGTAAACGTTAAAGTAGGGGTTGTTTCCTCCTCGATCAAATTGTGTTCCCATATAGTTGAGTTGCTTCGTATCATCAAGAAGCAATTAGTAGTAACATAGTTATCTTGTTCGCACAATTCACGTCTATGCTGAATTGCTTTAATTGGAGCTGCTGAAGAGGCTTTCAGACTGTTGAGTTGTATTATTAAGCTGTCAGTCTTAGCCTACATTCTTGTCACCGAATTGACAGTAATGACTCCCTTCTAATAACAGAAAGGCTAGACAACAATTATTTGTTGTCTACTTCTATTTGACATCTAAAGATAACTATTATTTGCCATCTCTTCTAACAAGTCCTCTACTTCCTCAATTGTCTTCCTCATTAAAGATTCTCCAAAAACTACAACTATGGTGCCCTTTTTGGGTGGATTAACTCCATTATAAAAGGTTTGCAATAGAAATTCCTTGGGTAAGTTATGGTGAGGACCTCTTGTAAGTCCTTGTAATGCTCCCACTTTTCGTATAGTAACACCCCATCATTTTATTGGGAATTAGTAATCTCCTTTATCAACCTTGTTGTCTTCATTAGAAGGAAGTACTTGTTTAAGAATGCGCGCACCAGCTACACCCATATTGTGATGTTTGTTGGGTTTAAAGAATGATACCATGCTTTAGCTCTATCCCTCAGTGCGAAGGGAAAAAGCCTCATTATAATGTCATCTTCTAACATTCCATTATATTAGAAGCAATCACATATTTCAAGAAAGTTTACTAAATAGGCTTTAGGATCCTCATTAGCTAACCCATAAAATTACACGTTGGTCTGTAGCATATTTAGGAACACTAGTTTGATCTTAAATAATGTTGCTTGCACTAATGGTCGAGTGATGCCTTGATACGCAGTGTTGAAACTTGTTCTCATGTAATCCATTAAGGTTTGCTTCTGGTCTCCTTAATTGTATTCTTCTACCCTCATTCTTTCGATCTGTTCTCGGCATCTCACTCTTAGGATTTCTCATTCTTGTCTTATGATATCAAGAGTTAGGGTGCCTTCTATCTTGCTTGAACTTTGAGTAATTCTTATGTTTATGCAGTATCAAGGACACAAGAATTAGCAAGGACACAAGAATGGCCAAAAATTCCTTAGATTAAATTAATTCAAAAGTTCCTAAGCTAAGTTCCTCATCGACGGTGCCACAAAATTGTTGATCAAGTTTTATATCTGACAAAACTCTTAGTACCTGCAATTATATGGATCGTATCTTATAGTATTGGAGTTACGATGATGACTCTGGGAAAAACTCTTCTCTCACAATGGGATTCACAATCATGAATTTAGGAAAAACTATTATGTCATGATCGTGAAATGGGAGTCACGATCATGACCCAGCCTATGTAGTTCCGTGCAAGTCCAACTTTCTTGTTCTTCAAATATCTAATTTCCACCACTAACAAACACATCAAATGTAACAGCCCAAATCACCAGCTCACAGATTTTGTCCGCTTTGGGCCTTCGCCCAGCTAAGCCCACACGGTTTTGCTTTTCCCGAGGCCTTTCCAGGAGGTCACCCATCCTAGTGCTACTCTCACCTAAGCACTTTTAACCTCGAAGTTCTGATGGGATCCGATGCGTTAGGCCATAGAAAACGCGTCTATAAGGGAGAGGTATCCGTACCCTTATAAGGCATACTTTGTTTCCCTCTCTAACCGATGTGGGATCTCGCACTCTCCACCCCCATTAGGGCCTAGCCCTCTTTGAGGTCTAGCCTAATTGGTACAACGGTTCAGCTACCGGCTCTGATACCACCTGTAACAGCCCAGATCACCCGCTCACAGATATTGTCCACTTTGGGCCTTCTCCCAACCAAGCCCTCACGATTTTACTTTTCCCAATGCCTTCCCAGGAGGTCACCCATCTTAGTATTGCTCTCACCCAAGCACATTTAACCTCGAAGTTTTGATGGGATCCAGTGCATTAGGCCATGAAAAACGCATCTGTAAAGTAGAGGTATTTGTACCCTTATAAGGCGTACTTCGTTCCCCTCTCCAAACCGATGTGGGATCTCACATCAAAGGCCTCACAAAATATAAAATTAAGATCAAAATCATGCTTTAAACTACACAAACTCTTAGAATATAATCAAATACTCATATTAGCACAATTATAGGCCTATATATATGATAATCATCTAATAAACACCTATAAATATACTAAAACACCTATCAAAACATAATATAAACTACACCTATCAATATCATAATCAACTATAAAAAATTATCTTTATATTTTAGTTAGGTTTTATGAACTTGGCAATCAATAATCTTATATCACTGATTTGCACTCCTCAAAAACCTCCCTTAAGTACCATGACATTCCCATCACAATAAAGAGACTTTCCTTTAAATATTTGTAGCCCCTTTTTAAATCAATATAAAAAACAATAGGGAATTAAAATAACAATTTCCACTTTATATAAGAAGATTATAACTTAATAATGAATAATATTTTGGTTTATTAGAGTTCCACCTTTCTCTCTTACTAAGTCTTATAAAAGATATTAAGAAAATCCTCAAGAACTTCTTATAAATAAATGAAGTAAGTTATAAAGTAGAAGTTAAGGTAAAATATTCTTATATTTGTACGTCATGATCTATGCATAGCATTAACTAGATCTACTAACAAAATGCTCCTAGCAAAGTGAATATGGAAGCTTTACATAAACAAAGAATCCATTTAGGTTCAATGGGTAGGCACATAATTCCTAAAAGGTAGCAGTCAAGCCTAAATTAGATATCTCCTAAACCTTTAGTAGATTTGTAAGAATAAGGGAAATTTGCAAAATGATGAACACCATTGTTAGGAATGGGTACAGATGACTATGATATGAAAATTGGTATGGATGACTATGATATGAAAATTGGTATAACCTAGGACCTTTATATATAAATCTATAATATAACTCAATATAATACCTACTACCAAACAATTCCATGATTATAGTCATCACCCAAGGGGACAACTATAGTTGTAACCTTAGAGGCTTCTCCTCTATTATGATTATTATGCCTAGCTATTAGCTTAATCTAAACATAAAAGATAAAATCATATAGATAAGGTCTAATTAAGTTACTTTTACAAACATATCTTTGTTAAATATATTCTTTACTACTTAACAAAAAACCTCAAGGTATAAATTGGTTTAGTTTTTCAATAACATCCTAAAGGCATCTTTTATACTCTAGTTAACAATACAAAAAATATTGAGAACTTTAGACAATTTAAGTGCAACTCCATTATTAAAAAATAATGCAAATTCTACATTATAGATAATAAATACTTGAACCATAACTTCAAATTTTAATTGTCATTTATGTTATAGAAAAAAGTGTAGATCCTTTATAATAGGTGCTATGATATGGATCAATAGCTATAGTGGATTGAACTAACAAAATTCGATACCATATTAAAGGAGACCTAATAGCTAAAGCATCTATGCTCTATGGATGGAAAGGAATGATATATTTTTTAAAGATGAGAAGCTAGATATACAAATCCTTTTTTCAAAAGATCATTTACTAGATCAAGGAAATTATTTTAGCCAAATGACTCAGCCTAACTATAAGTCAAGACATGGTTGCAAGGTGGAACATTTCCTAAGTTTTTTATTCCTTACCCCTTTCTTTCTCCATAGTTTTTCAAAAATTAAAGATTTAATTGAATTATAGAAAAAAGAGGTTTGAATTACTAGCTTAAGAGAATATTAGTAAGGGATGGCTATCCATACATCATTCAAAGACAAGTTTAAGTAAGGAGCTAAAATTGGTAATTATACTAAAAAGGAGATGTTCTATGGAGTTATTGACTATTATGATAATTTAGTGTCCTTAATATATGACAAGATATTACAGGGACCGAATCATGCTACTCAATCAAGTTTGGAAAATAGGGTGTTTACTTGCTTTCCTACTAAGTATTTTCAGGTTAAGAGGATGGATTTAAAGACTAAGATCAAAATCGTAAATAGTTCAATAAAGCTTCCTAAGTTTTACACCCTTAGTTTATCTGTTGCATGCATTTCATGTTTTCCACTAAGCATTGAACAACGTGTTAATCACTTGCCTCAAGTTGAGAGAGGATTAAATATTCCCCAGTTATTGGCAAGATACCTATTACATTTATTTGACATTTTGTAAACCATTAGTTGCTCCCTTATTATATTTTTTAATTTAAATAAAAGATGTAGTTAATAAGAGGCCTTTTTTGAAAAGATTCTCAAGTTTCTTTGTCTCTATATAGTATAAACTAGGCTACTTAAGGAAATCTTAAGGATTAACAGATCTCCTACAATTATATTTTCTCTATGAGAAATCTAAAAAGCAATTCTTGACCAATTTTTATGTGTTGAATATATATTACAAATCTTTATAAATTATTTCCAAATGCAACATGAGAAGTTAAAAGAAGAGATGATTAAGTTTCTCAAGTTTATGGTTGTATAAGGCACATTATATAGGAAGATTATGATTCCCTTTAATTCTATTAAGAGTAATGAGTCTTTATTTGTAAACAAGCCCAAAAAAAATAAAAGAAGTTTTAGGAATAGCCTAATTGAACTAAACTGATATGGAATAAATCAACTTAGGAGCTAAGTTCCTCAAGAAATGTTTTTAATATTAAATTGAAAAGGATCTAAAAGGTGTTTTGGCTAATAAATTAAATCATCCTTGTTAGATTCATCTAGAAGAGTAGGGGAAATTACTAAAATCTTTAACCAATCCCTATCAGTAAGATTCAAATCATTATTATCTAAAACATCACTAATGGAACTATTTTAAGTAGTGATAATGAATCCATCAAACCTGTAGTGCTTATTTTTCCATTATAATTTCCATATAAGTTTAATTAATAAGACCTTATTATTGATTTTAATTAAGTTAACACCTAATCCTCCTTCCTCTTTATGAAAGTAAATGTTTTCCAATTTAACCTTTACTATTATTTTTTTTAATATCACCTAAATATAGGAAATTCCTCATCAATTGTTCCAACGTTTTGACTAGATTCTTAAAAAATATCATATCATAAGGCTAATAGACACGCAAGTTATTGATAATGAAATTGATTAATTGTGCTGTTCCACAAAAGATAGACTTTTATTGCATCAATTATTAATTCTTTCAATTAATGTTGGAATTTAGCTTAGGATGGTCTCTTATAAAGATGGATTTACCTAAATAAGTGAAAAAGGATATATAAATTGCAAAAATGTCAAATCTAATAACTAAGATGTAAAATGAAAAAATTATGAAGAAATAAATAGTTAATTTTAGCCTTATTCATGCTAAGACCTGAAACATCTTTGTAAGTATATAGAGATGACATTAGTGTACTAATAGAGTTCGGATAAGCCCCTTAAAGAAGAAGTAAAACATCTGTAAAAAAAAAATAAGATGTGAATTTTTAGATTCTTACATTTATGGTGAAATTTAAATCATTTTTCCTTCTAAATAACATGACCAATCAGCCTATTAAGAACCTCTATTGATAAGGTGAACAAATAAGGAGAAATGATGTCTCCTTGCCTAAGCCCCTCAGCACCTTTAATAAGTTTGGTAAATTTTCTATTTATTAACTAGAGGATATTATGGAGAAGCATTGATCAATAAATCCAAATTATGAATCTAAAGGAAAAAAAAGTTAAAAGTGCATGAAGTATGAAACTCTAATTGATGGAGTCAATAGCCTTATGAAAATCAATCTCAATGACATAAATTTTAAATGAGATCTTCCCTCTATAGTTTTTGAAAAGCTATAAAGAAATAGTCTTTGAGAAGGACTAATATAAAGACCAAGTACAACTTAGATTCTATAAGCAAGAATCTTGAATATGATTTTGTATATGGTAAACAGGAAATAAGTTTGACATATTTTAAGAAGAGAGGTTAGGTGACCTAAGGATAAAGATTATAAAGGTTAGTTCAACTCTTTCAACATCTTTCCCTTTATGAAGAATTCCATCATAGCTTTTATCATAAATACTTTGGTATAAGGCTAACTTTCCTACAAAAAGAATGCATTAAAGCCATTTTAAGTCAACAGCTTTATTAGGTATAAAAGAAGATAAGGCTTTCTGAAAATATGAGGCATTAACTTGCTTGATCAAGATCTCTACCTCTCTACTTGCAATATACTAAGAAATGAAGGATTTAAAGATGAGCACAGAAGATGAATAAGGAGAGGAAGTGCCAAAAATTTTGGTGAAGAACAATTAAGTTTCATACAATAATTTAGGTTGAGAATTGATCAGAGACCCTCATCATTTTGAATGGAAACAACTACATTGTAATTCCTTTCATATATCACTAAATTATAAAAGAAACCTAAATTCTTATCCTTATCTCTAAGCCATTTTATCCTTGATCTTTATTCAAGATTGAATTGTTAATCTCCACTACCCTTATATAACTATTAAGTGTAGGTTTATTCTTTTCCTATTTATTAAAATCTAAAAAATAGAAATAGAGATTATTATGAGCAAAGATAAGCTTAGCTCTAGTGTTAATTACCTCTTATTAAGAATTTTCAATAATGCTAAAGTTAGGGAACTTAAGTTCAACCTTGACTTTGTTTAATGGAAACTTGATTAAATCCTTTAATATTCACCAAAAAATTGTTGAATCTAAATGGAAACTTTCTATAGAGAGAGTTGGTCATATTATTTACTTATATTGGATACGATTAAAGAAAAGAGGATTATTAAAAAGAGCTTTGCTTTAAGGAAAGGTTATAAGCCAAAGGGCATTAATTAGAGCCTTATTAAGCTTCTCTCTAAAGAAAAATCTTCCTTATTATTTATTGTTCCATCTGTAAAAGTGTCCCTCCATCTTAAGATTAATAGTTTTAATGTTGGGGATACATTGGAAGAATCATTAATATGGTTCCTGAAGCATGCATTCCTATCTACCGTAGAAAATGTGAGCCATATTATTAAAATCATGAAGGATGATCCAAGGGTATTCGTACCTAAATGGATATCCTTCAGCTTGATCCATAAGGTAATTCTCTTAAATATAGGTTAAAAGAATAAATAAAAGAAATATGGATGATTGTCTTGGTACGAAAAACCTTTATAGATAGATGGGTAAATGATAAATGCTTATACCATATTGTTAATCTCATGTCTAGTGCATTTTATTTGTTTATTTAAGAGTTTTTAATTTTTTGGCATTTAACTCATTCCTATTATGTTAGTTTTTGGGTCTTAATTTCCTCCATGGGTTGAAAGGAGTAGAAATTAGAAACAATGAAGGTAAAAATTGAAGGATTGGAGTTGTCCTTTAGGGCAAGACCATGACAAGTCCTACACAATATATCTTTCTAAAACTA